>CM068319.1:26568958-26706458 GCA_034766995.1 Acanthacorydalis orientalis
CGATTAAATGTTTTTTTGCATAAAACAATAAGTATGTGTAATGTAAGAACTATTCGAATTATAACATAATTGATCCATAAGTTACAAAGTTGATGGTTATGTTGCTTACACAAATTTTAATTTTAACTAGTTTCTGATTATTGTTTATAAATAAACTATTATACTACACAAATACATATTAATTACCACTACTAAAATACACGTTTAACAATTTCTAAACTTTGTGTGAGCTATTATGAAAGTTTTAGTTTATTACAAATGTTAAAAGCAAATTCGTAAATATATATATTATATATATATATATATATATATAATATATATATATATATAATATAGTGTGAGCCAGAGTCATTATAAAGTCCTTGTGTACTTGAAATTATTGTTTATTTTTGGTATATAAGAACTAAACAGATTTAGAAAGGTCGTTTGCTAAATTTTGGAGATAAATTAATTTTGTGTCATCATTTTAAGGATATAGTTGAAAATAACGGTCGATTGATTTTTTAATGTTTAGTGAAAAAGCAACATTAGTGCCGAAACTAACAGATATACTTGTTATATTTGAATAATAACAAGTCACAATATTTATAAATTTGTGAACCTAAAATACTTTTCCTAAACTTCTAGCATACATTAGAAGAAACATGCATAATTTGTCTGTTATTTATTATATTCAATAATGATTTTTTATATTAAATTATTTAAAACAATCGCTTTTTCCCAATAATTACCTATTTGTTAGTGAGTTTATGTCTAAGTTAGACACAACACTTATAAAATGATATTAATAATATTTGTATTTGTCCGACTGATAGTATGGAACAGAATCTATCGAAGAATATTTTTATAAGGTTTACAAACAGACAAACTTTTAGTTTTTCATTCTCTTCGTTGAAGTAACAGTAGTGGTTAGTAATACCAGAAATATTTATGAATCACGAAACTTTCATTATATCATGTGAAAAAAATATTAGTAATACATAAGAAAAGTTCATAAGACTAATAGTTGAAAGAATTAAGCACAAATAGTTGTTCAAATAAAGTTCATAAGAATTTTGTTAAAAGTTAAAATTATAGAGTGAGAAGAAATTTTATTTGGTACTAGTAAAACCGGTAAGAGAGTTTGAGACGCAAATTGGATAATAAAAAGCGTGGTATCGAGTGAATTCAAAGAAAAATAGAATGATTCGTTTTAAACAGACATTTCAGATTTGATAGCTTGATTAAAATGACTGAACACCTGAGGTAAGAAATCTGAGAGCGAAAAAAGGAAACTTGGATCATTGATTCATAATATTTAAATCATTTTATTTAATATTTACATTAATAAATATTTAAATTATTAAATTAAAAAAATATTTAAATTATTAATAAAAAATTATTAAATATTTAAATAATATTTAAATCATTTATGGGGATCCAGTATGATCTACTTTAATTGAAGAATATTTTTTCTTCATTTTACGAAATGAATAAGCTTGTGTTTAAAATTAAATTAGACAGTTATAAAGAGAGGCTGGGTTAATGTTCCACTTTTCATAGAGAATATATCCTTTTATTAAACACTTTTAGATTGATCAAAAATAAGTAATTCGATTTTTTTCATATTTTTCATTTAAATTATTTCCTAATGTTCATAAAATATATGAAGTTTTTCTTAATAGATACATACTCTTTTAATATATTAATTGATATTATAATGTTTTATTTCTAATGTTATAGTATATACTTAAATGTGATATTGTTTTTAATTTAATTAAATAATCAGTATACAATTCTATAATGTAACAAATTAGTATCGAACTTCATTTTTGTTTCATCTTATTTTCTTCGTCTGAATTTATTTCTAGTTTATTGTATTTTATTAATTAAACTGATTTCAGATTAATTATAGGAAAGTTTTAAAAAGTTACTGTAGAAAATACAAACTAACTCATTAAAAATAAACATCAAAAAAAAACCTCTGACAGGATTAAAAAAGTTCTTGTATTTATTACTTAATTAATAAATAAAAACTCTATTATTTATATGATTTTTTTGTAAATTAAAATATAAGATAAAATATTTACGAGATTTCTCTGACAAACTAATAATTATTATATAAATTTTAAACTTCTTACCCATACTTTAAAACATGTTTGTACATACCTGGAACAAAGAATATGACTGAATTATTTATTTGTGCATAATTATAAGTTATAACAACAACTAAGTTATAACAGTTATTTCAATGAAAAACGTGTAGGTGTTTGAAATTTTTAATACACTGGTTGAAAATAAATGTGATAGACAGCCATATTAACTATTTTATTATACAGGAAAATTTTATATAAAAGTGAAACATTTAATAAATGCTATTATTTTCGGTTTACTGTTTTTTTTTAATAAAAGATATTGTAAAAAATATATACAGTAAAAAATATACGTAAAGAATTTTATTCAATTTTTTATATTTATGAATATCATTGTAATTAAACAAAAATAATTCTATAGTTTTTTTAGTGTTCCTTTATAATTATTCATTTAACAGCACAGAAAATAACATTGTGTTCTATTAAAAATAGAAGCGATTTTTCAAATACAAGCATTAGAAAAATTAAACTTTTGTTATTTTCTGGAGTTTCTTCCACAGATTTTCTGTCCTAAGCAGGTGTACTTATAATTATTATTATTTAAAAATCATATAACGAAAAAAGTCATATTCATCAATTATATATAATAAAGAACACGTCTACAAAATAGTTCAATTCAATCTATTGATTAAGACAAGTGTACTTGTATCATACATATTTGCTTGTTTGAAACTTCTTAATGTTTGTACAGTAGTACGTGTGTATGTGCTTAATGCTTTAACCACAAAATTGAAAAATTAAGTTTCAGTTTTGTTCGAGTAACATTCTATTGGAGTTAAATTTCACTTGAATCGTTTCAGTAAGAGCCTCTATTGTTATACCCATGCATATTGAATGAATGAATGGAGGAGCAGATCGATGCTAATAGATGTTATTCATTGTTATACAAGAGACTGAAAATGAGTATAATGTATATCTATTCATAATAATAAAGTTATAGAATATAATATTTATGTCTTATACCAAATAGAAATTCTTATTGATATCAAAAATGTCCAAAATCACCATAAATTTATATGGAATCATTCGTATAACTTTAATAATATCTATTTTACCGAGTAAAAAAGTGAAAGAAGAAAAACTATACATTTACTGTTTAATCGTAGTTAGATGTTCTTAACTTAAAAATATATGCCGTTGTCGATTTGTTTCTGAACATGGCATTTGTACTTTTTCTTGAAAGGTTAAATAGAAAACAATACATGGTAGAAGTGAAATAATATCGATTGTAGCGAAACTATTCACATTTGCTCTTCAACAAGTTCGAGAAACTTACAGAAGGGAACAACACAAGTTTTCCTTGTACAGAAAACGTCTCAAAATTGAAGTTCAAAACAACAACCAGAAATATAAAAATGTAAGTTACACTAAAACTTTTTTGATTGTACCACTTAAAACATATCTACTGTCAGAAATGACAATTGTCAAACTTTATCAATAACGAACTCTGTATGTTAAATTATACTCCGACGTTGACTGTAAATTTTGTCTTCTATCGTGTGGTTTTTTCTGAAATTTATGCGTCCATACTATAAACAAATCTAATAAATTTAAAGTTGTCGCTTTTCTTCAATTTCAAATTGTACACATACACACACACACACACACATATATATATATATATATATATATATATATAAATATATATATATATATATATATATATAAATATATATATATATGTAGAAAGAGAGAAAGATGGAAAGAGAGAGATGAGTTTATAAAAAAAACTTTTAATAGAGGTAAAAAACAGGTATCTTCAATTTCATATTCCGTTTATAAAATCATAACTAAAACAAGATATTGTAATATAATCTTATTTTTTCAACATACAGCGAGACGCTAGTTTCATATAGATTTTTATTATTAAATATTTTTTAAATTGCGTTTATAATGAAAAATTCATAATAACGCAAGAAGAATTCATAACTTTTGTAAGATACATTTCTGAATCCGTTTTTATTATGCGTCGAGAAATCGACCATAGAGTTTATTACATTTTTCTGTAATAAATTTAAAATTCATTTTCAATTAATACATACGGAATTATTAAAAAAAAGATACAATAGGTCGGACATTATGCCGGAAGAAAAATAATAAAGAGTCTATAAAAATATAAACAATTTCCATTCTTTATTATTTATTGATGTTCATTATTTATAAATTATTTATTTTTTATTATTGTTTCTACACCGATGATTATAATATAAGGCTGTAGGTTGTAGCTTGTTAAGTTTATATTAAATTCGGCTATATATATATATATATATACATATATATATACATATATATATATATATATATATATATATATATATATATATATATACGATCAATAATCCTAGTTTGGTTTAGGTTCATTGCAGGATGAAGCCTTTTTTTACTAAATAGAATATATTTTTATATAGATTATACAGAATTTTAATGATCAAAATATTGAATTCAATTTTAAAATGAGAGACATGTGATTTTGTTAATTTAATTTTTAGTTTATTCATATAATCTCAAATATGTTTTTATCTTGTTTCGATACAATTATAAAAGCCTATTTAAATATTACTGTAAAGAAAATTCTATAAACACCCGTATTGAATATTTTATATTATTTTCGGCAATAAATTCATGAATGATTTATGTTATTTGAATGTGGAAGAGGTCGACATTGTATAGATCCATTCTTTCTTCATCAAATGAATGTCCTTGAGCTTTATTTATGGATATGTAACCATTTCGTTGTACAGGAATTAATATATATATATATATATATATATATATATGTGAAATAATATATATTTTATTAAAACATTAAAAAATATCTTATTTTAACCCTTAAACTACACAATATCTGTATGAAACATACGAAAAACACTGTTGTTTGGGTCACTTTGACCCCAACGTGTAGTTTAAGAGTTAAGGTATATATATATATATATATCAACGGTTGAGATTTAAATTAAGTTTAGATTACTAACAAATTAAATTTCGAAAGACATGCAAGAATGCACACTTAAACAGCGAGTATCGCTCCTTTCTACTCCCGCTGTTCTCTATGTACTTGATCTGTTAGTGATTTCAAACCAAATACGAATCTGAATCTCAGTCATGTTTTAATCCTAATTGTTAGAAAACTGATGAATATATTTGTGAAAATCTGATCAAAGTCAATTTTATAATTTTTGAGTTTGCCTTAAACAGGAATAAAAATGACCATGTTTATATATATATATATATAAAGAGAGAGAGAGATACATAAATGATAAATACTTTACATTTTCCAACAATTAGATTTCAACGAATTACACGTATGAAACAGCTTGCTTTTCTCATAGTTATTTTAAATTCACATTTACAAAAGTACGTCAATGAAAAATTGAATGGACACAATTGAATCGTATTGAATTATTTTGTTCGACAGGGTAAAACCACAGTTGCATCGATTAAATTGACAATAAACAGGTTATCCAGTAAAAAACGTTGTGGTTATTTTACATTCGCGCTAAATGAAATTTTCAATAAAATATTACCTGCATTATCCGGTCGTTGATGATTTATAATACAAATGATTTCTGTGTAGCGTTTGTACGATTAACGGGCAATTACTTTTTTATCGAATTCCATTCGTTATATTAATGACTGATCTAGAGCTTTATAAAAGTTTATTATTGCTTTTTGTAATCGACATACATATATTATAAGTAATGGGAGAAAAGATAATCGCAGAATCCTAAATGGGACCATTCATTTTTGTTATTTAAACAAATAGTTGATATTTTCGTTATTTTAATACAAATATGAAATTTTAGCAGAACTAAATATAACAAACACATTAAAACTGAATAAACTTCAACTAGTCAATATTACCTCCTAGAAAGAAAATTAAAATATAATGAAATATTGTCATATAACGATTTTACAAATTTCACTCTATGAAAGTTATTAAATACTAAATATTGTTTATAAATATGATATTAAATTGAAGTTAAATTCAATTTTTTTTTTATAGTTACGCTTTGAGAATGATGGCATTGCTATTAAAATACTAATCAGTTTATCAAAACAGAAAAGAGTACGATTGGTTAGCGTAATCAAATAAAGTTTGTGTTATATTAATTTACATGTAAAAATATTATTTAATTACTAGTTTGTTTATATAAAAAATGAAACATATTTAAGTCTAATTGACTATATTTTCTACTATTGAAACATAAATAATTAATTCATCTATGAATGACTATTTAATCATACAGAAGAAATATAACACAAAACAATCGATTTTATATATAGATATATTAGTTGTGTGTTTGTAGTTCTTCAATTTCCTATCCTCAACAGGTGAATTTTCTAATTATTGGCGAGTAAGCCGTATAATCCAAACTAAAACTCTAGTAATAAATACAATAAAAATTACGTGAAACTTGTGGCACAATTTATCATTCGTGAAACATTTAAGACTTAATTCTTGACACTTTAGGCTTCCTTGTTAAAGAACATAATCATCTGTGAGATACAAGGATTTATGTACAGAAGTTCGACTTAAAATTTCTCTCTTTAGTTAAATTATGTTATCGATTTCATGAACAAGAAAACTATATATAAAGCTGTTGTACACTTTTTCGTGGATAATTTTTATTTTATTGTATTTGACACTTGAGTGTTTGAATATATTTTATTAATTGTAATTACATATCATATTAAGATAATTATAATTAAATAATGATTTTAGCAGAATATAAAAATATACGTCATTAGAAACAATAAGCGAATAAATATCAGAATAGAAATTTTTTCTTAATTAGGAAAAAATAAAAACAATTATTTATAAAAAAATCTCTTTTTTAACTAGATGAGGTTCTGAATTTGATTTCAACCCAGCGCAAATTCTATTTATGATTTGGTGTTTTTTGCAATTTATTTTATTATTATTCTCTGTTTCATGTTTGTACGTATTTTATTTTTTCCCACATATTTATTTATAATTTTTCAATATTTTGAGAATAAATATGTCCATTATAGTACGAGGTTAGATAAACAAAAACAGATGATTATTTTTTTAGTTCGTTTAATGATAATTGTTTTTAATTTTCTTTTTTACTTAATTAGAAATCCTGTTTTAATAATATATATATATATATATATATATATATATATGTAAAACACCTATAAATTTGTATATAGATTAAAGAATGTAAAATTAACAACTTTTTATATGCACACCTGATATTCAAGGCTTTATCAAAAACAAATGGGGTGTTTTCTCTTCTCCAAAATAAAAAAAAGAAAATACATAAATTATCAGTATATTAATGATAATAGAACAGTTATTTATTTCAATTACAAAGTCTAGGTAAACATGTTTTTCTCTATTTCTATTCATAGAGAATTCATTGTTTTATTTGCATTGATCTGAATCAGCAGTGTTCTCGCAGTTGAAATGATTTTTACTGAAGTTTACTTAGGTAGGCTTTATTATTTTCCTTTAAAACATGAAGTTTTATTAAATTAAGATCAAAGTTAAATAAATATATACTGTGTTCTCAAAATTCTCTCATAAAATATAAGAATAAATTCGACACTGTAAATGCTGACGAACTCAATTTTAAATAATATCCATTTTACAGTCTTAAATTTGCATATAAATGCATGAAATACCTTTGTGAAACTTTCGCTTTCTCTTTCTCTATCTATGTACTTATCTATATACTTATATATGTATATATACTTATACATATATATATATATATATATATATATATATATATATATATATAAATCAGTGATATAATAACAATATAACATAATATTAATAAACATAGTTAATGTAAAGCCACTTTATGAAATATTTTCCATATATTTTCTTAGGGTTCCCTGAAAATTATATAAATTATATTGTCATTAAATGCTTTATTTTATCGTGAAACTGAGTAAAAATGAGTAGTTAATACTGTTCTGGTAATAAAAACATTAGTTTTATATTACAATCAGTTTAGAATAAAATGAAATAAGTAAAAATATGAAAAATGGTTTTATTATTGAAAGATGACACATCGTTCTTAAAATTAATGATTTATTCATTAATTAATCATCAATCTTATAGATAAACGATTACCTGTAATGAAAACACAATAGCAACCTGTTTATGATGTAGTAAACATGAAGATTGTGTATAAATATTAATATATTATCTACATAATAGTATTGTTAAAGAAATAGACACTGTTTGATATACATCAGCTAAATTATAGTATATACATGATTGTGACAAATTGTTAATAGATCTATCTGAAATATATGTCACTTGGTGTGAAAAAAGAAACGATAATAATAAACCATTTGTCATCACCCAGACACATTTTGAAAAACTATTCATATGCAAATCTTGAAAGTTACAAATGGATTAGGGATATACTCAAACCACATCGAGTGAAATATTTTCCGTACATGAGGATGAACGTTTGATTGATCTATTTTACGACACTTTAATAATTTTTTTTCAATGGTAGTGTTTAAAAAAAATGATTATAAGAAATGATGATTGCGTAAGAAGTGTTTTTTTTTGTTAATGGAAGTTTAACAGAATTTATTTAGTATTAGTCAGTATTATCCTTATGTTTATTTAATTAATTAGTTCAATTAAGTTATGTTTCAATTTACGTAGATAAATTGCTTTAATTAAATTGTGTTGACCTTTTTCAAGTAATTAATTTTATATATATTTGCCAATTTGTTTAACCCTTCCATTATGTCTCGGGTTTTTATAGCTCATTAAGTATTTCTGATATTTGTAATTCCTTTTATAAATATTATATCATTTTTTTTTTGATTTCTGTAAACTTATTCCTACAGAAAGTATTTAATAATAAATATTTCCTATATATATATATATATATATATATATATATATATATATATATGTATGTATGTATATATATATGTGTACATACACATTCTCTTTAATTTTTAATTATATCACGAAAAATATTATATTTCATTTCATTTTATTAACTTTCAGATGATCTTGGCTCGAACAAAAATTGAACCGAATAGAAGTGTTAAATGACCAGGTTCGGTCAAATTAAAAATATAAAATTACATCAGAAGTATCCATTTATATCACCGTATTAGAAAACATGTGAACTGATATTAAAGTTCGCATCATTTTCTGTGTAGCAAAACTAGTCCTACTTTTAAGAGGGATAACAGTAAAAACTGAACGACCTCTTGAAATGTTAATGTAAATTCCTTTTTAAGAATTAATCCTGCTGAAGTTATATTCACATTAGGCGACCGCGTATAGCTTTATCTTTAAAATAACATCGTACCAGAGACAAGTTTGTGGTTGAAAGTCTGACATGGATCAACGTTGTTTTAACCGCTAATTGATAAGGCGCGTTTACCACATGCCCCATGTATGTAATTATAAATACAAAGTTAAGTAACATGGTAAACAGAAAGTTTTTCTTAAAATTTTCATAACTAACACAGTTTGATTATATACTGAGTTATTAAACTTTTTAGTCTTGTATATATATATATATATATATATATATATATATATATATATATATATAGAGAGAGAGAGAGAGAGAGTGATTGATTCAAGAAGAAATTTTCAAGTAAATATGTCAAAGGAAAACAGAATATGTACTGAATTGTAGATGGTAGCACATTTTCTTCGATATCATTTTTGTATAATTATAAAACAATTCAAATCATATATAAAATATATGCAAACATTTAATAATAAAATATATAAATGTCGCATAGAATTTATATATATTTCACAGGTAAAAAGACGGATGTTCGATTTACCGAACTTTTATATATGAAATATCTTGTTTTTAATTACCTTAATTTCGATCTGGTATCATATATTTTTATAATGACTATACGAGTATGTATAGTCTCTTTATCTCTCTCTCTCTCTCTATATATATATATATATATATATATATATTATCAACAAAATTATCAACCTTTTTAGATTCACTGCTAGAAGGCCTCTTTCAAAATTATCCATTTCAAACCATTCAATGTCTCTATTTTCCGTACATTACTATACATTTAATTAATTTTATTATGTCCTTATTACTATCTATTCATTGTTTCTTTTTCTGAAATTTTTTTAAATTTATTGGTTCTCAATTGATAATTTCTCTTCTTCATCGATTGTTTTCTCTTTTTGTAATATGTCTCGCCCATTGCCATTTCAAACATCTTCTTCATTCTTCTTGTCATGCCTGTAAATTCCAGTTTGTTTTCATATCTATTATATTCTTCTCTTATCTCTTCTTAATATTTTCAACATACATTTTTCCATACTTTTCTGCACTATCTTGAGTTGTTATATTTTTTTTGCCATTAAGAACCCATTTTCACTTCTGCAGATGAGTACAGAATATATATATATATATATATATATATATATATATATATAAACATACAGTAGACAAGACATAGATATTTTACATTTAACTTTCTTCAATTATTTAAAAAATATTTTGATTTTTTCAAAATTTACTTTCACAAAATGTGAACAATTAATCTTTCACTTTTGAGGTACAGTTATAAAGTATGATTAAAAGTATGGTTGTGAGTCTCGAATAACTCATTTATAATTTTTAGTTATTTTTTAAGTAATAAAAAGGCATATATATATATATATATATACATACAAGAAAAACAATGTATAAATAAAAACATATAAATTATTTTATATTCAATAATAATTTCTGATTTTTTTTAAAAAAATGTCATTTAATGTTTCATGTATCAATAATAATATAAGTAGATTGCAAGAAGAAATTTTCTTAATAACGTAAATATAAAATTTCTGCGAATTTCAATAATAATGTTTTATTGAAATCAGTGGTTTTCAGAGTACAGAGTATTCTATTAATAGTCGTTCATCCATTAATCTAAGAAATATACTTGCTATTTCCACACATCCCACTTGTCAGTACTAAAAGTTAAAGTTTATGCTACCAGTATTTAGTGATAAGTTACTTTCACAGAGATTTCGAATAAACGTGTTATCGTTAAACTCAACCACTCCATACTGACAACTAGCTTGTCATTAGACAAACATTTCCATTCAAACCCATGAACCTTTTTGTGAAAAGAAAATATGTTACTTGCAAAAAATATTTTCAAAAGTTCATGAAGCCTAGTAGAAATATTTCTATCTAATTTAAATATTTTTATGTTGCTTTTAAAAGTGTACGTTTACTTAATTTAAATACTATTATAAAAATTCAATTTTTTATAATCTTATAACAGAATTATTATACTAGACTTTCATTTTCACTTGCATTTCCTAATTAGTATTTGATATTATTTCTTATCAGTTCAGTTATTCATTGTATTTTTTCTTTCATACACATATTTTTTTCTATAATGATATTAAAGACATACATTTTTAATGACCGACATTACTAGTTTCAAATACATAATTGATGTTACCGATTAAAGTCATTAATGCAGATATTAAAGCGTATATGTGTCTGAAATAGTAGTTATTCTAAATTCCGTAAATTCTTTTAATAAGTGATACATGAACGGCATATCTATATTTATGAACTTTTAATTTGCGAGTAAAGTTATTAATTTATTTTATACACACACTCTGTATACACACTTATTGCATTTACTACGTCTAAACACATTTAGCTTTAGTTCAAAAAAAATTTCGTAACATAAATGTAATTAAGAACTATTTGTAACACGTATTACTACATTTAAACCTATCTCTGCATGTAATGAGATTATCTCCAGTTTTGCATCCCCTACAGCGTATCGAGATAAAGTTAGTAATTTTACCATTAGTACTTGATGAAACCGTATATTTAATTAATATATTAAGTTAAAATATTTGGAAACATTCCACACATTTTCTTTGTTAATTGAATATAGTTAAATAACTAGAAGATATTATCAACAATCTGTGTAGAATGACTAAATTCAAAAACGTAACGGAATTCAATATTATAAATTCTTAAACAATGTTAACAGAATTTATGAAGTTTCATGTTCAACTATAGATACAGTGTTTATTTTCAATGTTAGAGCAAAAAAAAATGGTAAGAAATCGAAAGTGTTTAAACGTACTGAATAAATCGAATGATAAAAATCAGAATGAACAGCAATTGGTGATGTGGATTAGTTGATAATATTATAAGAAAAATCGTTATACCGATTTGCTTAAATTGATAACGTTCAGCCTCGAGCCACTGAATACGTTAGTTATAATGTAATCACATTTACTGTAAGTATTCATTTCATCCTGCCGCTGGAAAAAAATTACTTCATGAAGTTAGGATGGCTTTAAGTTTATATTTAAACAAGAAAACTTTTATATTTATCGCGACTGTTTTAACAGTAACAAGATTTTTCTGTGGTTACAACGCGTTCGTACATTGTTGAGTTGTTTTTCTTTTTGTATTTATGCATAATTGGATTTCTAACGACTGCGCTGTTCTTAGTTAATGTTTTCAGTATGTTTTCTTATTAAATTAGTTTTATTTCTACTTTGCACTGTTTACATTTTTTATTATTTTTGACTGTTAATTATGAAGCGAGAAATAAATATGTACAATGACCTTATTACATTATTTACATTTTATTACATGTTTTTAAAAGATTATCGTAAAAACTGTGATTTATCTGAATAATTTCCTCCAACAGTACGAGGAATTTTCGAGAAGAAAATCGTAATTTTTAATGGACATTCTTTTAATACACGTCTTTTATTTCTCAATATAGTGTTTTTATTTTTCACTTCTTCTGAATACAAATTACAATTTGAAAAATGAATTCTGGGTCTGTATTCCTTTTAAATTTTATTACAAATTATAGCAAAAAGTACGGGAAATGTTTTAGTAATGTAATTTATTTCAATCATTTTCAATAACACGACCGTTCTTAATAACCAATGTTGATTTTATTTAAAATAACGTTCGCATAAAAATGAATATCGATTTGTACCGACATTCTGTACACTTTTCATAATTTCTAATTAAAAAGTAAAAGAGTAACGAATATAAAAACTCTATTTTCATGCATATATTTTATTGAAGGGGCTTGAAAAATATTTATTTTTGGAATTTACAGGAATTTTGTGTAATGGCGGGACTAATATTTAATGATACACTTTGCGTTTTGCAATGATTTTTTTATAAAGAAAATTATTTCAAGGAAAATAAATTTTATCAATTCTATATAAAACCAGAAAGAACTAAAATTGTCATAAATAAATCAAATTTTTATAAATGTAAAATGTATTTAATTTTTGAAATACTTTTTTTTATTCAGTTTCAGTAAAGAAACTGTCAATATTGCTATATCAATATTTAGATTTGTTTAATTTCCGTAGATATAATGTTTATGATTTATTTTAACCATTACTACATAGTAAAAATAGTTGTTAAATTATTTTATATAAAAAGAACAGAAAATAAAATGTCATGATATTTTATGTTAAAATATAAAAAGTATTAAATATTAACACTGCATGTCATTGTAACAAAATATAATACTTTACCAAAATGTGGCATATATTTTGATAAAACAGATTGTTGTACTAGAGTTTACGATACATTTTTTATACACTTTTACATCTTCTATAAATTGTTTTAAAAACGTGTATTCTATTTTTACTTTCATTAAATATTTTATATAATTTTACGGCGAATGTTTTCTTTTTTATGATTAAGAAGTTTGTCTTCATGATAGTTCAAAGAAAAATGAATTTTACAAATTCAATAAAAATTTTCTCGGTGTAAATTATTCAAATATTTTTTGTTCATATTTATTTATATTTTTTTCTTCTATTCTATTTTCAAATTGTGTACTTTCAAGACTATAGCTTATTGGCACTATAGCTGAATGAATTTTCAAAATGATTTATTTATTTTCACAGAATGTACAAAAAATGTTGAATAATTGAGTATTAAATGATCATTATGAGTATTGCTTACGTACATTTCCATAAGAATTCCATCATTTTCAGAGCGATAAAGTATAAACAATCTAATTTATAAGTTTAAAAGCTCAATAAATAGAAAAATTGAATTTGAAAAATGATTTTTAATAAATTCTTTCACTGAAGATGATAGCAGCTCAACTGGAATTCACACAAACAATAATCATAATGATCAATAATTAATTATTGAATATTTTAATCAGAAACACAAACAGATTTGTAGCGAATGAAAATATTTTTGTGAAAGGATAAAGTAACTAATAGGAACATTTAATTTTTATTTTAACTTAAAGCATTGTCCCAACAAATCTTTTTTCTCTGTACTTATAATTAATTGACACTTTTTAAAAATATCAAGAATATTTTTTAATTTAAAAACATATATAAATTTGAAATCTTACATTTTTCATTATTGTTTATAAAAAATGGAATACATATTAAGTTTATAACCAGTTTGAGATTTATCTTAATAAGAACATTTATTAATTAATTAATCATCAATTAATTATTTCAGACACATCAGAATATATCGTTAAGGTTTTCTAAAAACTTAAATTTATATATATATATATATATATATATATTCCAAATACTCGTGTATATATATATATATATATATATATATATATATATATATATACCAAATAAAACATAACGTTTGTCAAAGAGCAAGCAAATAAATTTCTCGTGTAGATAAAACGTACAATAAAAATTTTATTTACAACAGTTCCATACTTTTGATTCGCTTATATTATTTAATGTTTTTTTTCTACATTTGATGTATGTTTTTTAAAAATAATTCAAACAATTTACACTGAAAACTAATGAGGAATGTAAACCTTGTAACATGAACAAAGTAAAACTGAAACTTTTTCAAATATTTCAACGAATAAACCTGTTTCGAATAGTTTTATTCGAAACGTTGCAAAAACATTTACCATAATAGCTTCAACGTTTCCTGTATTGCCATCTGTTCGATGTCACACTTGCATTATTGGAATAATATGAGAGTTATTTAAAAAATGTAAATCTAAAATAAAATTTATCTACATTAGATGTTTTCCGATCATATTCTTTAATAAATTATTATTTATCAAAGAGGATAATATAACGGGATATTCATTTTGAAGAGTATTTTCAATCAGAAATATGTGTTTTAATCCATTCGGTTCTGGATCGCAAACTTGTATGCCATATATGATTTTTAAAGAATGCAATTTATAACTTTTAAGGAAATAGTATACTTATTTTACTTTATAACTATTAGGTTGATACGAAAATAATTGTAATTTTTATTCAATGAAAGTGTCATTTCATAGTGTTCATGTTAATATCATTTTAAAGTGAATTTTTCGGTCTGTATTTTGGTAACATCGACTTTGGTTTTCTAATTAATTTTGCTTCAAATTGAACTATTGAATTAAAGATGGAAAAGAAGCAAATAAAGGCATTTTTGTATGAGTTCAAAACGGGTGGTAAAGCAGCAGAAACTGCTCGTAAATTAAACGATGCTTTTGGTATGAGTACTGTTAAGAAATGTACGGTGCAATGATAGTTCCTAAAATTTCATGCGGGCGACGAGAGCCTTGAAGATAAAGGTCACGGGCGCCTTTATTCAGTTCATAACGACCAACTGAAGACTTAAGTTGAATCAGAACCACGCACAACAATTCAAAAGCTTGCACAAAAATTAGGCGTTAGTCATCCATCAGTTCTGGACTCCTTAAAACTGCTAGGAAAATCAAAAAAGAGAATAATTTATATGTATTTGAAGATCGTAACCCAATTATTTTTCTACCAACCCAATACATATATAAATTTGTAAATTTACTCTTAAAGCAAGATGTATAATTATGTAAGATAAAGTGTAATAATTAAATTTGAGATTATTCTTCTCTTGTATCTACAAACATTTTTTTCGCACAATTTATTTAATGGAACTAAGTATTTTAATGATAAGGTGAAGTGATGTTTATAACATAAATTTGGGATTGTTACTAAATTTACTTTCACTAATTAATTTAGTACATAAGCCACAAACAAAATTTTCTTGTAAAAAAATTAATAATTGATTTTTGATCAATTTTAATTATTTATATGTATTTACATGACGATAACACCATCCACAAAGCGTCAAGGTACAGAGAAATCTGTTTTTTTTTCTGTATATAGCGCTTCGAGTGTAATGATATCAGCATCAGAAATGCGTGAGTACCAATCAAAAATGATCAATAATTATTCACTGAACATTTTAGATCAGGACTATTTTATAATTTGTGAAGCGAGTAGAAAATTCATACATGAAAATATTAAGGCTTATTTATATAATGTACAATTATTTTTTCAAACATATATTTTATACAGATTTTTTTATATATAAAACTATTTTTTATTACATTACAGTTTTGTGAATAACAAAATAGTTTTGAAGTGATTTTTTGCATTAGTTTATTTATAAATTCCACTCTATAAATATTAAAAGCTCATACTATAAAGTGTAACAATTTTGTATAAATAAACGAAAAAAAAATAAAACGATGTTTTCAATTTTAAATTATATATATATTTTCCGAAAACAATTTATTTTATAAATGTTTTATCTTGCTAAAACATTCTTTTTGTTATATTGAATAACAATTTAATACATCTCTCTCTCTCTCTCTCTCTCTCTCTATATATATATATATATATATATATATGGTACGGTGGAATAGTTGTGATATAAATTTGTCACTGAGTAATAATTATTTAAAATCGATTTTGTATCTTTATCGTGACATTGGTTTCCTGTAGTATATTAAGTCTTTTTTCATTGTATTTTATATCTATATTTACATAAAACGATTAGTTCTAAATCGCTACTCTGATAGGATTTTGCATTGACCTTGTATGAAGGTAGAAAATGATAAGCGATATAATATCATGCTGATATATTTTCGATGTTTTTATTTATTTTTTTGATAAGATGCAATATATTCTACGATGAAAGATATAAATCGTCTCAATCAATGCACATGTCAGAGGGTATAGTGATTGATTAACGGATTTGTATACTGTTTTCTTTCGCCGAAAAATGTATGCATATTTGTAATATTTTTTATACAGTTCATTGACATGTTTATTTATGTCTATAGAATGAATTTGTTGACATAAAATAAAAAGGAGATAGTCGTGTGTAGTATGTTTAAGGTACGAGTAGTTGAGTTACTCGTACGTAGGACTATTGATCAATATATCTGAGCTCGAGTTTAAGGTTTTATTGTACATCATGTTTTAATAATAAAGTAATTGTTTTTGATGGTTTTACTTGAAGAAAATTTGTATTAAAGAAATTGTGATCAGTTTATTAATGAATATATTATAATACCTGAAGCCAGACTTCTATCTATATACATAAATATATATATATATATATATATATATATATATATATATATATATATATATATATATATATATATATATATATATCTACGGAAGTATTATACGTAGATAAATATATTTTTTTAAAAAGTTCAAAGGTTCATATAATAAACGTTCATATTTTTCTACCCAGTGATGAGATTAAAAAGTACTTTTTCCTACTCAGTGACTAAATTAAAAGTATTAGTCGGCCTAACTGGCGGAAACTTGTCGTCGTTAAGATAAGCAAATAAAATTGTTGTAGCGTTTTTAACATGAATAATTCGAAAGAGTATAGTGTTAAAATTATACACGTAGCTCTTAAGAAATTTCATTTAAATAAGCAATTAATTTCAGGTCTATGAGAACAAACTGTAAAAATGTGATTAAGGAAATAGCGAAGATATATTATGTTCTAAAGAATTTTCTAATTATGTAAAAAAATATTTTTTTGAAAAAATGATTTGTACGTTAACATGTAATTATATATATATATATATATATATATATATATATATATATATATATATATATATATATATATATATGGTAGCTGTGTAAATACACATTAAATTTATTAATAATTTACAAGTATGAGGAACAAAGAGCATAAACCACTTTAAGATAATTATCGACATCATTAAACATGTAAAATAATAAGTAACTTTGTAATCATTTTACTTATTAATGATGCTAAATGTTACAGGTAATGTTTAGGTAATTTTTTAATTCAAATATTTATTTTCAAATTTTATTTTCTTACTACATACAAACAAATTATCCGAATAAATGAATAATTTTTTTTAAAAAAAGGTGTACGTTTTTGTATTAATTATTATTAACGATGACACCCGAATTTACATGAAATTTTCACGAAAAATTATGATACTGGATCAATAATAACTACAATGATTTTTTTTGCCACGAATTTTGAGCACGTGTAAATCTGGCTATTGTGTAAGTGTCTTTGTATCTCCGGTTGTTCTTTGGGGTTGGAGTTTTCCCGAAATCAACCTTTGTCTTCTTATTGTGTATTGTCCGTGTATAAATGCGGGGTCTTTTCGTGGAATATGTGGAAAAACTTTCAAAAAATCCATATTACATAACAACTACAATAAAATTTCAGATTTTATAAAACAACTAGGTTTTAATATAACTGCGAGACTGATTAGATAGACATAATATATATATATATATATATATATATATATATATATATATAAAACAACTATGATGAAATCTATCTGCGAGAATGATTATGTAGACATACTAACACACACACACATATATATATATATATATATATATATATATATAATACAGTATTGTGCAAATAAATCGACTCGGGGGTGTCAGTGAAGTGAGCGGTGGCGGAGCCCCTAAGGGTTGACGAACGTAGGGAGTAAAGCCCCCTGGAAATTCAATAAACTAATTTCTTAATAGATAGACATTTATCATAAATTAATATACTTGCAGTTTTTTTATTGAAAATGCAAATATTTTTTTATTTAAATATTTTTTTCGAAATTAAAACACTATTGTTCAAAAGATTTTTGAATAATTTAGATAATATTAGTTATACTTTTTGTCAAAAAAATATTATATATATATATATATTTGTTCCTTAAAAAACATACATTTTAACAGTATCGAAAAGTGAAAATATTTAAAGTTAATTTCTTTAAAAATATTTTTTAATATCACATATAGTATAATTTAAATGGACGTTTAAATGGTGTACGTTTTTGTTTTAAACTGTTTTTTTAATATTTTATTTTATGATTTCATTTTCAGGAATTGAAATAAATCAAAATTCGTACATGAAACAAATAAAATAAAATCCAATTATAGTAACATCGAACGGCTATAATAAAGAAGTCGTTATAACCGAATGTCGTTATTTTCAAATGTCGATATACACTTTCATAATAGAAAAATATCTCTTTAATCCATTATTATTTTTATTTTTCGGTATTGCATGAGTTTATGTATGTTTTTTTTTTATTTTTTATCCGTTGCGTAACCTATAGGTAAGGTTTTTGTGTTTCTGAAGCTTCTTTAGTTTCAGAAACAATTTCTTTTTTTCCTGATTACAAACAATTTATTTTTTCTCTTTATATCATCCATATTGACTGCTAGTAAAACGGATATTCTTTCTTATGACATTTTCATTTCAATAGATGTCTTACAATTGAATTTTAAAATTTTGTCTGGGAAAAATATTAACAATAAATTGGTTTTATCAGAATTAAAAAAATATTTTCACTTTGTGCTTTATACTCTTTTCTTCTTTTTAACCACTGATTATTATGTATAGAAAATCAATATATCAGATACTTGGAGCAATAATTTTTTTTCAAAGATGCTTTTTTAAATTCATTTGTTTTTAACTGCAGTACTATCCTTGTTACTTGTACGTTTTTTCTTATTTCGCATTTGAAACACTTAACTACAATATCTGTTATACAAAATTTTCAATTTTCTTGTATAGACGAAAGAAAGACAGTGAAAGCAATTTATGTACTATGCTTCAAGAATGTCTACGTTACTTCTTTTGGAAAAAAACATTTTTTAAAATTTTCAATTAGTTATATCTTTCAATTAGATCATTATAAATGTTTCTTCGTTACATCAGAAACATTCAAATAGGTTATTACCGTATTTGTTACTATAATCGGAATGTTTTTTTTAACAGAATTAAAAGAGAAAATTATACCTTGACAATCTTTTTTTGTACTTTAGTTCTTTGAGGAAGGTGGAATTACCATGTTAAGCGTATCAATAACAATTAAAAATGATCGATCATCAATTATTTGGACCGAATATTCTTTTATCATTTGTGGAATGAATGAAAAAATGTGCGAAAATTAAATGGAGAGACAAACTGGATATAATTTACTGACATAGTTATAAACGAATTATACTGTATTTACATATTTAAAAAATAAAAGTTATCTTCCTACATTATATTTAATAATTGAATTTTTTAGTTCTAGACCTATTTTTCAAATGGAATAGCATATTTGCAAATGATTGTGTTTTAAATAAATTACAGCTTATAACTGGAAATAATCGTGCAAAAGGATGTACACATGAAACTATATAATTTGTTTCTGAAAAATTCAAGGGTTATGAGAAAAAATACTACAAACATGCACTATTGTGTGTGTACTGTAATGATTTTATGCAAATATTGTTCTTTTATACAGCACATGGGTACTCTCTCACAAGTTTAAATTAAGTATATGTCTTATTGTTGAAGTTGTGAGAACATACTTATTTAGAACAGTTTTATACAATTTCTAGGGGTCTAGACGAATTTGTTTAATTAATACTAAGAAGTATATTAACATGATACAAATTATTTCAAAAATAATTATGTAATTAAAGTAAGCAACAGTGTAAATTAGACACTCAAAAAATACTTGATCTATTGTCAATTTATGTTAATCTACTGTTTATGATTAAAATCTCATTGTAATTATCTTTCAATTGTCTTGTCTAAACAGATTAGATAAATGTATAAAGAAAACCTGTACACAATAAGCGGTTTTAAGAAATATAATAGTACATAGTACTGATATCTGAATAGTAATAATGTTTTTAATTATTATCATTATTAAATGATATTCGATATGAAACCAATGACGTGAACTTTTGAACGATTCTGCATTTCAACTCAAAGTCTTGACCTTCTCAATCATGTTTCCCTTTTCTTGACGATTGATTTTTCGTGACAGTTTTTTTATCCTTTTGCACAACTCCCATTTATTTACAGGACAAGGGATTTCCTGTCAGAGTTAACTTCCTTAACGTTCAGGACAACCTTTTTCTTGATAAAAAAATGACATATGTCGTAAGGTACGATTCAAATTCGTGACATATTAGTCATCGGACCGTTCAGCTAGTTATACGATAGCGATCGTATCATTTCGAGTACATTAAGTGAACATGTATTGAGAAAAATGATAAATTCATATTATAAATAATATTTTTTAGAAATTAAAAAATATGTTATATTTGTTACCTACCGAAATTAAAGTATTAGAGTGTTTCGGTTTTAAATTTACTTATAAGATATATATTTACTTACATATATTTACTTATATTAATATATATTTACTTATAAATTATAAAATATGAATATATATATTTGCATAAAGTATATTCATTCCACTAGGATTCTTTTCGAACAAGTTATTTATACAATACAGTTTGATGAATATATATATATATATATATACATATACATATATATATATATATATATATATATATATATATATATGTGTGTGTGTGTGTGTATCATCATTATTATTAAAATGAGGTCTTCTTACTATAAACGCAAATGGTCTACTACTACGATTATGTATTTGCATACCACTGTTTTCACATTTAACACATATGGTTCTGCTCCAAATATTTTTCAACGTGAACAAGCGCATAATCAATTTCCCTATATATATATATATATATATATATATATATATATATATATGTATATGTATATAGATAATTTCATATATGACTTAATATAATATTTTTATATTATAAAAATGTTGATGATAACAGTTCAAAAATTATTTTTAGTTTTAATAACTTCATACAATTATCTGGTGCCCGTGTTGTAATTTTCAATATAATGAAAGTGAAATTTGAAGAAAAAATGCTAGAAGATATTTACAAAATTCAATAACCGATTTAAGATAATGGTAATAATAATACCATCAGATATAATAGCCTCGAACCAATGAAATTTTACTAGTTCACATATCCGTTTCATGCCTTTGGTCATTGGTTTTTATTTAACTCGAACCATTTTATTTGAAACCGCTAGTAACGTTTGATATTGATGAGAAATGTTTGAAAAAAGAGGTCTATGTAAATTTAAATAAATTTAAAGTTCAATTTAATTGACAGTCTTATAATTTACGTTTTTTCGTTCATAATTAAAAGAAGAAAATTATTTAAATCAAATATTAAATCGTACTCATAAACAAAAATTAATTTAAATCTTCTCAATTTCAAATATATTATGAAGCTTTTTTAAAAAAATGTATTAGTCATTCAGTGTTGTCAGAATAAGGCTTAAAACTGTTTTTCTTTTTGGATTTGTTTTATCTATGTGGGCGAATATACAATATATATATATATATATATATATATATATATATATATATATATATATATATGTATATGCATGTACTTAACGATGTTAACATTAACTTTTATTTAGTTTGGTTCAGTAATAACAAGAAAAAAAGTTTTTCTATTAAATTGACTTCATACCGCTACATGTTATTGCTGTTACAGTAGAAACCAATTTTGTTATGTAAATGTTATGTTATATGTTTATTTTTGGAAAAAGTAAAAGTATATACATATAAACTTCATTGATGAATAATTCATTGTTACGAAATTAATGTATATATATATATAATGTACAGGTGTTTTAGAGAGACATTCTGTAAATTTGTAGATGAAGGGACGTAAAATGAGCAACCTTTTTACTTTTTTTATTGAATTATATATTTCAGAAAATTTTACAAAGAAAAAAGAAATTTAACGTATTTACTGACAATGTATGTATATATATATATATATATATATATAAACTGTTTCAAGTATTTTTTTTATTTAATAACAAATAGATAAATAAAACACAGTAATACCATTCAAATGAAATAACACTGGATATATATATATATATATATATATAATCCATATTTATACTTAATTATCTGTTTATATAAACCTAACCTCACTATCATTGATTGCCGATTACTTAATTCATCCTAAATTGTAAAGAGATAAGACTAATGTTCATTCGTTACCTTGTCTGTCTTATAAGTATAAATTAATATTATAGATGTAAAAAGTATAATATAATTTAAAAGTACTTAAAACACGCCATATATATTCATTCATACATACATACAAATATATATATATATAAATTAATTTCAGAGAAGTTCTGATAAAACGCCGACATATGGGATTTTAAATTTATTTTAAAAGACATGTAAAACTCCTATATAAGTAACGAAAAAAGTTTCTACCTCATTTTCTTTTTTATTTTTTCAAAAATCCTTATATAAGCCTCAAAAATAATATATATTCTTCTTCAAGAAAAAACAGAATAGAATGTAGCATCCATTTCTTTTTTTTATTATGGGTATATTTTTTTTAAAGAAATCTCTTATATATACAAACAAAAAAAAAATAAAAATTTATAAACCATTAAAAAGGTGATAAAAATACAGATCTAGAACAAAAGTTTTACGGATAATTTTTGAAAGTGAAATTAAATGATTTTTCTGAAAAATATTTATATAGTATTAGAGCGGTAGAATAATAATTGTGAGTTTTGTTATGAATGTGCATGTCATAAACCACAATTATTTTTCTATCAACCTTATATGTAGTATTAACACTATTTCAATCTTGTTTGATCTTAAGTACTGTCTTGATTCAAGTTTCAGCTTTCATAACTGTTCAGATTGCAAACAATACGAAAAAAAACGAACATAAATCTTATCAAAGAAAATCTAACAGGTAAAAATTATACAAAGCGTGTACATTACTATTATTTTGTATGATAATTATCAAGAAAACCTGTTTAATTTGAACAGTGTAACACCTTCATCGACTGTGTTCATTTTTAAACGACATGCCTATTGTTACATCTTTGCTCTAACAGTTAGACAACTATTTTCGTTACGATAGTTATTTATAAAATTGAATGAATTATTAAATCAATGTCGCGGAATAAATCATAGTTGAATTTTAATTTGTACGGTGTATATGAGCGTGTTCATAAACAAAAGCCATTGTTTCAATATGGTCACATCTGTTATTCTTAAAATGCAAATTGCACACGTATTCGCTGCTCGAAACTTTCATAAAATATTTACCGTTGTGACTTAGGTTTGAATTCTAGACGTTTGTTTCATTGTATGTACGTAGTATTACGCGTTATCTATTTCAACTGTATGTGCTGTTGAATACTAATAAAGTTTCTATCATGTAAACAATGTTTAAATGTCTAAATTAATTGATAAAGCGTATATATATATATATATATATATATATATATATATATATATAAGTTATGAGTAGTTATGTCTCAGTTTTATAAGTTAACTATTGTTTTTCATGAATAAAAAAATAATCAGAAAGTTCAGTAATAAAAGAAGCTTGGGTTGAAGAAACCCATTGTTCTCAAAAAAAGTTGAAGGAGAGTTTATTAAATAAAAATAAATTTGAATTAAATTGTTTGGAATAAAGTTTGGATTTAACTTTTTTTCTTTATAAATTATTATGTTAATTTGAAATGCTTGCAATTATTCTTTATCTGTCAAACGTAATTAATAAAATAACCTTTTTTATTCAAAGAAGAACGTAAATAAAAAACAGTAAACTTATATAAATTTTATTAAAAATTGAAAATTTTTACTTTCATTCAGTTTTATTTACAATTATCGTTTGGATTTCAATCGCATAAAACAGCGTGATCGAAAAGTATGTCCTGGTTTTCATACTCTAATATATTTTGAAATAAGAGATTTTTGGAGATAAAATTTGTAAAAAGTATGTGTCAATTAATTACATCATGTTGAAAGTGACATTGATTGTGTTCAGTCATAATTTGAACTTGTTAGCTGTAAGTCATGCATAATCTGTTTGTTAGTGAAATGCTGACCGTGTAGTAGAAGCTCAGAGAAGGTAATGATTTGCAAAATTTAAATCAGTTATTGTAATGCAATATAATTTTTGTTGTAAATGTGGAATAGAAGCACATATAGATAAAGAAATATACAATAATTTAAACAATGTAAGAATACATGTAATACGGCTGAGTGAAATCGTTAGAAAAACGATGAATTTCTGAAAACAAAGTAAAATGCATTAAACCAGTGGTTTTCAACTTGAGTCCATATAGCCCTCAGAGGAACCTATGGTATTCTAAGGGAGCCACAGATGAAAATCACTTAAAGAGGAGGGTGATAACAGCACAAGATTAGAAGGCCACAGAGAAGTGAGAAATGAAGAAAAAAATAAGTAACCGAGAAAAGAAGAAAGAAAAGGAAAAGAAAACCGAGAAGTGAAGAAAAAGAAAATAGAAGTGACGTGAATAGAAAAGTGACCATCAATAGAATTTAAGAACCTCTCAAAGAGTTATAAAGCAACATAGTAGCCAAGATAATTTTCAATCAAGAAAAACACCATTTTCGGATCAATACTACAATAATCAAATTGTACAAAAATCTAAAAAGTTTTCACGGCTTTGGGATAAAACAAAATTGTTTTTCGTGGCATTTCCTATTTAGTATTTGGTAGAATCAGGTTTCAGCCGTCTGAATTATTTACTCAGCCTAACAAAGAATTGCCTTAACGTAATGGACAAAGTTGATCTTCGCTTATCCTTCACAGCAATAGAACCAGATATATAAAAAAACTTTTTTCTAGTAATCTAGTACAAGGGGCACATTGATCGAAAAATATTTAAAGTATAACTATTTATTTAATTATTGTATTTTATATAAATTATAAAACATATAATAAAACATGTTCTATTTAAAAATAAAACATTCTAACTTTCTATCAATTGGTTATGGGGGGGGGGGCACGGGAAAGAAACAAAGTCGAAAGGGGAGTACGGTCATAAAAAGGTTGAGAAATACTGCATTAGACTATCGTGTATGCGAAGCCTTAAAAAGTAAATCACTGTCTTAGTTACTTTTCGGAATTTCAAAGACTAGCATAAATAATAATCAATGCAAGCATTTAAGATTGCACACGTATAATAATCAAACTAAAAATGAAATTAAAAGTCAAGATTGTTCCAAACAGAGAATTTTTTTCCAAAAAGTTTTTCAAGAGGATGTGAGATTGTCTCAACGTCCATCGTGCTCTAATGAAAGATTTCCAATCTGATGGATAAAAATATCTGAATCCAAGAAGATCTAATCAAACGTCGTTAAAATTTTAATGCGACGACATGTAAAGAACATTTCATTCAGTAGAAGCGTTTGACACCTTTTATGATTATAACACTTTTATTTATTATTAGTTCTGACAGTTTCTAATTTACATCGTATAAACTATTACTGTAATTTACGTTTTATTAGCCGCACATTAACAAGTAACTTGGCACACTATAAGTACCAATTCTCGGAAATAAACAGACTGATAACGTTTGTTTGGAAAAAGTCCGTAATGAGAGGCATTTGAAACAGAAATTCGCCACCGTCACAGCGGCCGTACTGGCTGATATAATACAGCGTGAAAAATGGAATATCGTTTTCACGTTTGTTCAACTGAAAACAATTTTCACAATGTAGCATATTTAACAGGAAATAAAAGATGAATAATTCGTATAATTTTTTTTAAAAAAAAACAGTTATTAAGTAGATTTATTTCAAAATACTTTTAAGTATGAAAACCTGAATATCTTTTTATACTATTTGAAATTTAAAATTAATATTATGGTAAACTAAAATTTAACACATGTTATTACCATGAAAGAAATGTTTTCCTAATGTAAAATATATTTATATATATAAAACTTCAATATAAATCAAGTTGAAAACTGTTACTGATTCCGGATGAAAATAAAAATAACTTGTGGTTTTATTATTCAACGATTAGTACAGATGTAACATATGGTTCAGCGATTTGTATTCAAATTTACGAACCATGTTATTTCTTATTAAGAAAAAAGTAATAACTGCAATACATACTATCGTTGAAATAACAGCAATGAACATATTGTGTAAGTTGTATAACTGTAAACAATACAATCAAGTAGATTATTAAAACAGATCATACTTTTTATGTTTACATGCTATTGTTCTATGAAGAACTACATCATAATATCAGTTATTTAACAATAATTTTCAAATTATCGACTTCTTTAATCTAAGTTGAATGTTTTTAAGCAACGAGATAAAATTAGAATTCATATTTTCAGTCGTGCTGTGTAAATAAAATAGTTTTAGAAATTAATCCATTTGATTCTCGGCATTTAGTCTTAATAATCATGAGTTTGTTTTGTCACATATTAGAGTGACTTACTTAAGATGGGTTGATATCTTCTGGAAATTGATCTACCTGAGTGAGCCAATAGGGGTTTCTCCAATCTTTAAGATAAATAGATTCTATTTTTCAAAATAAATTATTAGTGAATAACGGATAAAATTTAAAATTAATAAAACAATGTGCGAAAATTAGAGATTCAATTTTGTCTATTTATTTATATTTAAAGATATAAATATAGAGACATAAATAGAATTTGGATAAAAAATAAAACAAAATATGAAAAAAATGCAAATTGTTGCATTTTTAAATTGTAGTGACTACATAATTAATAAAAAATAATGTTATCGAAATTGAAGAATAGCAAGAATTGAATGTTACAAAAATCAAGATAATAATGAACTACACACACACGCACACTCATATATATATATATATATATATATATATATATATATATATATACATATATATATATATATATAATTTAACTTTAAAAGTCTATTGAAAATTTATTATATATGAAACTACCGGAAGATAATATTTAATATTTCTAAACTGAACGATATATACATTATTTACATTTATATAAATATTATATATGGACAAAAACCAGTGATGCATTTTGTTTAATTTCATACACTTCGATTGGTTTGTTATCTATGAGCACATTAAATAATAATAATTCATTACACACTGTTATATTAATAATACATTATAACTATTATTTAGTTTCATATAAAATTACATTCGAAAATCATTTACAAAAATATGAATATTTAGCATATATTAGATTTTATTTTTGTTGTCTCTCTTTCCCCCTTGATGTATATATATATATATATATATATATTTAGATGCATATAGACTGAACAAAATATACTAAGGAAGAAGTCGTACAAATTCGAAAGAAGTCAACGAAATGCAATTCTTAAGTACACTGAAGACTTCGCCTTTAATTTAAAAAAAGGTTATTATTTTATGCAGGTGACTATTTAAATCGCATCAATAGAATTTGATACACACATACACACATTATATATATATATATATATATATATATATATATATATATGCATGTATGTATAATCCTTTACGTAGATGTAATTTAATATTTGATATTTCTTTTTTAGAATTTACTATATCTATGTTTGTATTGTGTAAAATAAATAGTAACTATTCTGTCTGTCTATCTTTCTATCTTTCTATCTGTATATATATATATATATATATATATATATATATATTTATGTATAGAGACAGAGAGAATAAGTTATTTTATACATAATGAATGAAATATTAAATAATTCAATTAAAATTAGAACATATTATAGGAGTATTCTTAAAGAGATTTTTAATGAAGTAAAAAACAATAACATAATAAAATTAAAGAAAATCAATACGGTTTGTACAGAAATACACATTTTCTAGAATGCATTAAGGGAAAAGAATATATGATTTAAATATATAATTTAAATATTATATATAAATAGTTAAAAATATAACAGCTGAATGTATTTTACATTACTAATAGTTTTAAAAAAAATACGATATATATATATATATATATATATATATATATATATATATATATATATATATATATATATAGAAGAGATGAAAATTATATGTTTGAAACTTTCAAAAATCTAATTTTATATTCAAAGTATTCTCAGAAACTGAATTTAAAATGAGGATCGTTAAATTTTTAATTTATTAGGATTGAATATATGTAGTGATTCAGACAACATTTCCGACTTACCTGTTTATTTATTTAAACAGATTGTAGTCTACTGAGAATAAAATAGATTAAGATATTGATTGATGTTTAGTTATGTAATCCGCAGTGTTTATCAAAATATTATAGTAAAACTTAGTTGTATTTCTATGGATTATGATCATAAAATTATACATTGTACTATATGACTTTGTTCGACTATTTTGAATACATACTCAAAAGCTTTTATCAGCAGGCAAATCCTTTTTATAAGTACCTTTCAGCTGCTATAAATTTTTAGTCAAGTTGAAACACAAAATACGTTTTCAGATCTTCAGTTCGCACGAAGTTGATTTTTAAAATATTATTTATTAAACTCATCAAGATTTTTTACTCAGTTTATATTTGTAATATACAACAGGCGATAAAAAAATCTTTTTAAAAAGTTTGATAAATTCAATGATTCGTAAAAATTAATTTGGCACAGTTTATTCCTTATCATATATTTGACACTTCTAATAGTTTTTAAATGTTGTAGTATATTTCCATAAATAATATTAATAGTTAAATGTATTATAATTGATAACAACACACTGATTTAAAATATTCCAAATTAAACCTTACTGAATGCAACTGAAACGATTTCTGAGAATTGTTAAACAAGTATATACTAAAAAAATATTAGGCATTATTAAATACAAAAATTGATACAAATACGAATATATATTAAAAATTAAAATATGAATTTTAATAACATCAAGCTATTTCCAATTTTCATTTAAACGCTTGCTATATACCCAACAAATTCCATCTAACACCTTCACTAAATCCAACCCTACCTATAATATATTCATTCATGTACACACGTATATTTATCTATTCAAACGTTGACGGATTGCGATTTAATTCTCAGCGACATTTGCTCTAAATCATACCACTAGCAATCTTTGGTTTCAACTCAAAACAAAACCAGTACCTTATAACTTACATTGGTACAAACAGTAATATAAATCTGTATAATGACACAAATATGAATATGAAGTATAAATATATCATGTTTCTTCAACCAGCCTTTCAACAAAAATAATCGCATGTTAATGCCTATAAAAAACCTTAAGATGAAAATAAATATATGAAATAAAAACAGAATGAATTTACAATTGTATATATATATATATATATATATATATATATATATATATATATATAATTAGTTGATATTTTATGTATACTGAAATATATTTATAATTAAATTTCTCAACATCTGTAAATACAGCCATGTTAAATAAATATAATGAAATATTATACAAACTCGAACACTGAGATGACCTATTTCATGCATACATTTTATAATTAGTATACGTAATTATTCTCGTACCTTTTTATGTTTAATTTTGAAACTAAATACATATACGACCATCAACCATTGTTATGAAACAGCATATTTTAGTACTTTAAAATGTTTTATATTCAAATAATTTTTAGCGAATATATGTCTTTCCAGTTTAAATGAATACCTTAAATATATGCATATATATATATATAAACTATTTTTAAGTTCTTATGAAGGTAATATTATTTTTAGTATTTTTTTAAAAACTTTTATATAATATGGGTAATAATAGAGTTTTTTTTCATACACTTATAGCATTACCTCGAAAAAACTACTCTATTTTTGTATTGTATATTTTTAGTTTCCTTTTATAAATGAATAATCACCTCAAACACTATATTTTTTATTATTTGAAACCGTCATCCATTTGTGAAAACGAAGGATAAAAAGCTGCCTCTTCTAAAAACATATTTATATTCGATTTTGTGATTGTATGAAATATGTAATTATCAATAAAATTCATTAGTACTTTCAACATTTTTAAATTAATGTCAATCTCTTTTTAGGAAAACAATGATATATTCAAAAACTGAACAAGCCAAAAAGATAAATAAATTCAATCCAACAATTTATAAAACATTTAGCACGCAAATGTAACGAAAAAAATAAAAACTTAAAACGAAATACAGAATAAATAAATAAAGAACGTTTGAATTAATTGTATGACAAAATAATGTTTTATAATTACAGTTAGTCATGCCAAATGCAACAAGAAAATAACTTGATAAATATTATTAAATGCTTATCATCTTGGAAATTCGTACAGCATTGCTTGATCTTTGGAGTAGAAATCTTTCATGTAATTGGCAGCAGTGCTGGTTCTTAAAGTATAAATGGTTAATTTATTAGAAAAAAGTACATTAGGTAATTTATTCGTAAATGTTACGAATATTGTTCTGTAAAATCAATCTATTTACACGACAGAAGCTGAAGGACGAATAGCTGAATATTTATATAAATATAAAGCTTGTATTGAATGATTAATAGAGGTAACGCGACTTAAGGAGATTTTATCAAATTGTAGGTATTAATTTATTTATCTAAATATTTAAGAAATTGATCCATAATAGTAATTAAAGATAGAAATATACCTGTTCCACAAATAAAAGTTAATAACAGAAATTCTTCTGGTAAAGAGAGAAAAATTCAATCCTTTTATTTTCATAAATTGCTAAAAAATACAAAACACTTCAACTAAAAATATAGGAAAATACTATCACTTTCACAGTGGTTACCGATTTATGAATACTTTAAAAAAATTATTTTAAATGAGACATGAAACTTATATTATGACACTTATAAAGAACCAACTACAAAACTGCAACATATACAGTAAATCATTTTTTATTAATGATTCAAAAATAATAAACTAACAACGAATTCGAACAAATTTCTATCTGAAAGATTCGTTGTTTATCTATCAGCATTTTGTAATTTTCAATGTTAATCTTGAATGACTTATAAGGATTTTAAGAGCAAAGGTAAATTACTCGTTAATTAATTTTCTCCTAAATTAGTTGTTTTTCAATTGATTAAAATAAACAAACAAAAAATGCAAATAATATAAATAACTAATATCTCAAATATCATAAGATATACTTTTATCATTAAGTTATTATTCTAAAAACACTTGCTATTCATTCTTATAAACTGATAAATATTTTAATAGCAATGTTATAATCTTTGAAGTTTAGAGATTGGAGTGTTTATTAATTTATATAAATAACCTACAATTCTCAATAAGTGATGTAGATATAATTTACTATTTTGTTTTTAAAATAAATTTTTCATCAGACTTTCCTGAACAAATTATTTTTTTTAAAACAAATCAAAATATATTCTTCAACTTTTTAACATTTACAAGTTGTAACTTAAAATGTTGGTCTCAGGTGAATCGGGAAACTTTTTTCTGCGCACATTTGATATTATCGAATTTTAAAATAAATAATTAAATAAATTTAGTTTTTTAACGGAAAAATATTTTTTTTTCGAAAATACACTGAAATAGTCCCTTTGAGAGACAAAGCAGTCAAAAGAACTGTAAAGACGGGTCGCAGTTAGCTTGGACGAATTTAAAATATAAATAGTCTAAATCTATAAAAAGATGACTTCGTTCATGTTAAAAATTGAAGGTTAAATTTGAAATATATTAAAATTAATTTTCAATGTTTGTTTAAATATTTACTTATTCTTTTAAAATTAATAAAAGTTTGTAACATCATTAATTTTACAAAGGAAGGAATGATAGATCGATCGCTAAAATTTAGTCAATACTTTAGGAAATCATAAAAATTCATTTAGTATTTGAGAAGGTCATTGTATCACAATGTTTAAGAATCATTGATTTAACACATTGCGTACAAAGCAGATTCTCTAAAAATTCTCCAGAAGAAAATTCAAAATTTTTGTGAAGTTAGTCATTCATTTTGACAATATATCTATATCTATATCTATATATCTATATATCTATATATCTATATATCTATATATCTATATATCTATATATATATATATATATATATATATATATATATATACATACAACATAAAGGTGTGAAATTAAAATGTAATTTAGAATTATAATTATTTAATTTTTTGATCTAGTTCAGATTTCAATTTTGCGATTTTATATGAAATTTTTCATCTTTTTAAAAACCGAAGTTTGCATATTTAAAAAAATAATTTTGTATTTTTCTTGTGAAAAAATATTAAAAATTTTTATACATCTCACTCTCTTTAATATAAATATATTAGATTCAGAAAGAAAAAAAGGAATTATTTTTCTGAAAGAAATTATTTATTTAACATTGTTGAAAATTAATAAAATGTAAAACACTGTCATTCAAAAGAGGAATCAAATATATTAAAAGAACAATTAAAATAGAATCAATTCAGAAGTAAATGTCAATTATTAAAATGGAAATTAAAATATATAGCTTTGTTATTCATTTAGTTATAATAATAAATTATTTTAATATTTACTATTTAAATCTGTCCATCATTTTTATGTTCGTTGTTTTTCAATCAAATAGCATTGGTTAAAAATTCTAAAATATGGAATGATTACGATCATTTTATATAAAAATGAAATGGTTTTATAGACAATATACTTCAATAATGTTTCAGTTTATTTGATATAAAATCTATGTGTATAACAATTTATTATCGATACATAAACAAAACGATTGATACAGTTATGATGACCATTTCGTAAACGATATCGTGATAATAGGACGATTAAATTGGTGTTCATGTACAAAAAACAAAAAAATATGTACATACTTTTTGTTGAAATAAAAGATGAAAGTTTGATTCGACATTTTATTATATAGAACTCCCACATGTGTATTCATTTTTAGATGACCTTTAAATCGACATTTTTATGTCTCTCTCGGTGTAAAAGTTGTTGTGTATCGAAAATCAATACAATAAGTGTATATATTTTTGTAAATTTAAAATTACTCCATCTCAATTTATAATAAATATTTTATTTATTAGTTAGTGACGGTCTGTTCGTTCTAAGATCACGAATCACAATTTATTTTAATTTTATATTTTTTGTCTATAATATAATATGTTAAGAAAAATCGTTAAAAATATAAAAATAGAATTTCAAACGATTTTCAATACAACGTTCTGTTAAACTGTTTATATTAAGAATATATATATATATATATATATATATATATATTGCATGAATATATTATTTTATATCTTTGAAAATAACTAATGACAAAGCTCTTTAGTGAATTTAGTTTTATGTATCCTGAAATACTTGCATTTATTATACGTTTTATCTTTACGCTCAAATAACATTTAGGTGTTTGGAACAGAGACACGCTTTTTGCTTTTGTAATTTTATGATTTATTACTGTAAATTGATTGACCTTATATATATATATATATATATATATATATATATGTGTATGTGTGTGTGTGTGTGTATGTACATATACATATGCTAGGTTGTCTACGTATTTTAATTAAATATGATTTAATTATTATAGTGTGAAAATGTTTAAACGTTACATAACGACAATAGAGAACACAAAATTGGTTTAATATAAATTTAGGGCTATAGAAGAGAGATTATCATAATAATAATATAATTATATTTTTTTGTTCACATGAAAATTACACGGAATAATTTTACATTGTATTAATGACAGCTTTGTTATATATTCAACTTGATTTTTTTAAATAATTTTTAATAAATTGTTAAATCGATATTTCAATGAGATGAGTTTACTGTTACGTACACACAATAGAATTATACGTAATTTATTGTTAAATTAGTATTATGAATTTTATTCAATAACAGTATTTCGAGGGCATTTATTATTTTAAAATTATAATTTTCGATTAATGAAATGTTTTTTTGTTTATTCAAGAATAAGTGTGGGATATGAAAAAATATTCAATATTTGAGTAAATTGTACGTTCAGTCAGAGATTTTTTCTAAACATATTAATTTTTTTTATAAAGAATTAAGTAATTTATGTATTAGAGAAGGTTTAATTATAACAGAATCAAATTTTGCTTAAACAAACAAGATACAGAATTCTTTTTCGTTACTAATATATATTTCAATGAAAGAATATCTTATAAATCAGAAGAGTTTTTTTTGAAAAAAGAATTAATAAAAATATGCTTTAATTTAAAATAGTATCTATTAGGTTGGTAGAAAAAAAATTGCGGTTTTTATCATTTTAAGTTTGATACCGATTTTTTTTAGTTACCTTTATCTTTTGTTATAGTCATCTAATACATCACTGTTAACAATGAAATTAGCACTAATGATTTCAGCTTATGTCTATTGGTTTCATTCTTTAGTATTGTTGGACATAACCTCTTAAATTGTTCATCGAAAAAAAGCAAATATGAGAGATTTTGATGGATGAGTTTAAATTGAGACGTAAATCAACAGAAACTGCTCGAAATATTTAATTTCTTTTTGTCGAAGAGTCAATTAGTGAACGAATAGCTCAACACTGGTACCAAAAATTTCCTAACAGAAACGAACGTCTTGATAAGGAGGACCGTCGTGAACGTCTTTTAGCTATAAGACAATAATAATTTAAGAATCATTATTGAAACAGATCCCTGTAAAACAACTCTAGAGGTGGCAGAAGAACTCAGTGTTGATCATTCAACAGTTGATCGACATTTGATCCTAATTGAAAATACAAAAAAGCTGGATAAATGGGTGTCGTATGAACTAAATGACAATCAAGCAAGTCTGCTCTGCGCTTCTTTTGCGTAACAAAAATGATCATTTTCTTGTTCGCATTGTCGCATGTGATGAAAAGTTGATTATCTACAACAATCGGAAACGTTCATCGCAGTGGTTAGACCGAGGAGAAGCACCCAACAGTTTCCTAAACCGAAGCTTCATGAAAAAAAAGATTATGGTCGCTGTTTGGTAGTCGGCAAGCGGCATCATTCACTACAACTTCTTAAATCCTGGTGAAACAATAACAGCAGAAAAATATTGTCAGGAAATTGAAAAAAATCATGAGAAGTTGCATCGTTTACGGCCAGCATTAGTCAATCGAAGAGGACCAATTCTTCTTCATGACAACGCCCGACCACACGTCTCACAAATGACTAAAAAAATTAAATGAACTGGGTTATGAAACCTTACCTCACCCACCTTATTCTCCGGACCTGTCTCCGACAGATTATCATTTTTTTAAACATTTGAGTAATTTCCTACGAGAGAAGGTTTTCAAAGATCAAGCATCAGCTCAAAGCGCTTTCGATGAATTCGTTAATTCCAGGACTCCAGAATTCTATCTTGTAGGAATAAACAAACTTGTTTCCCGTTGGGAGAAATGTGTGCAGGCCAATGGTCTTTATTTTGATTAATAAATATAATTTTAACTGATATATGCGTCTTTATACTCGATACATAAAAAGCGCAATTATTTTTGCACCAACCTAATACATTTTGATATAATTCTTTTTAATTCTTTTATGCAATTCTGACTTGACAGTAATATTTATACATATATAATTGATTATAGTATTAAAAACAAAAATGTAACAATAGAATCTAGACAGAAATAATCTGTAAAAGATAATACGTATTTCCTTGGTCTGAAAAAATACATAAAATAGATCGCACTTGAACAAATATTTATGTACACGATTACCAGCAACGTTTCTCGTGTACTCACGAGATAAACAAACACATGTACAAAATGTCAGTTTATTCATATTTCATTCGAAACGCACATTTGCCAAACTCGGTGTAAATACCTAGGAATATTGTGTTATGCAATCATTCTAATGGATTAGACATATCAGAGTAGACAGTTCTCTGATTTATAGTAATAAATATTTTGTGATGTAAACTGATTCAGATGTACGTACGTACGCTAAGCTTCGCATGTAAGCAGTAAAAGCTAATTTCGGTGTGTTTACACTGAATAGCTTTTGTATTTATGATGAGACGATTCATATAAATAGACGTGTTTACAGATTCAGTACATTTCGATAATTTTTGTATCGAAGAAATGTTTATTCACTCTCGTTACTTATTCGCAGTGTTTTTTTTTAGGTTTGTTACATTTTAAATAACGTTTATACAAAATCTGTTACATTCTAGACATATAGACGATCAAACACATACAGTATTTTTATATATATATATATATATATATATATAAAAGTATACATCACCGTCGTTTGTAAAATTATATTGAATATTTTCAACCTATTAAGAATTAATTTCTGTAAAATATAAAAATACAATTTAATAACTGAATCAATCACTATATATATAAAAATACTCCTTCACAAATTTGCAAAAAAATCTTATTATGCTTTGATTTCGATTATACGCATTAGATATCGAGGCTATTACCTTCCGAGGATAGGGGAATGAAAAAATTGATTTCAAATGTCAATAAAATTTTTCTTTAAATATGATGGCACTGACGTGTGTATAAGCAAAATTAAACACGATAATAAGCAATGTAGAATAATTTGGTAAAATACATTTTTGTGGCGTGCGGGAATAGATAAGTTCGTGAAAGAGAGTTTATCTATAGTACCAAAAAAAGTATATTATTAAAAAAATGTTGGATGTTATTAATAAAAAAAGTTCAAACAATAAAAAAATAAATAAATAAATAAAATTTCAAGAAAAGAAGTGATCTGAATATTTGAAAGAAAAATTATTGAGATTTCGTAACTATGATGAAGTAATTAGTGAAATATTAAAAAAAAACAAAGTCCGTCACGGTAATACATGAACAGAACCATAGATCTAAAAACAAATAATCAAAACTGTATAAATTTATTTATATTAGATTGGTAGGAAAATAATTGTGGTTTTATTTCTTGAATTCTAAACTTAATTTTTTTTAATTAAGGTGTCATTTCATCGTGTTCATGTTAAAATCATTTTAAAGTGCATTTTTCGGTCCATATTTCGATAACATCGACTATGATTTTATTATTAATTTTGTTTTAAATTGGACTATTGAATTAAAGATGGAAAAGAAGCAAATAAGAGCAATTTTTGTATGAGTTCTAAACGGGTAGTAAAGCAGCAGAAACTGCTCGTAAATTAAACGACGCTTTTGGTGTGGGAACTGTTAAGGAACGTATGGTGTGATGGTGGTTCCAAAAATTTCGTGCGGAAAACGAGAGCCTCGGATATGAAGAAGGTCGTGGGCGTTCTTCTTCAGTTCATAACGATCAACTGAAAACGTTAGTTGAATCAGAACCACGCACAACAATTCGAGAACTTGCACAAAAGTTAGGCGTTAGTCATCCAACAGTTCTAGAACACTTAAAACAGCTAGGAAAATTGAAAAAGCTCTAAATTTATATGAATTTGAAGATCATAAACCGCAATTATTTTTCTACCAACCTAATATATTAAAATCATATATATTAGAACCACTATTTTTCATATGCTCATAGTTTAAATGGAATTAAAAGAATTTTATTCAGTAATAAACATTCAACGATTATAACTATATATATATATATATATATATATATATATATATATATATATATATATATATCAGAAATAGGACTTCGGTATGTTTTATATATTTGTATTATGACAGAGAGATTATTGATTAAATGTTTAGTTTTGACATATAAATGTTTTCAGTTCGACTTTTCTCAGAAATTTGTTATTAAATTAAAATTTGTACTTATAGAATAAAATAAAACAGTACATATCCTTAAACACGAAGACCGAAAAATGTTTATATTTTATTCCAACTACTAGGTCATTTTAGATTTTAGAAGTTTATTTCTAATGAATAAATTCATTTATTTTTCGCTTTTTGTTAAAAGAATTTTGGTTATTTTTAAGTAAATTCGCATTTTTTTACACAGAAAGTCAATACCTTTGAAATTGTCGAGTAAAAATAGATATGACTAAGAATTCGTGTATGGAACCGTCGTGTTGAATTATTTTGGTGCTTTTAAACTGTAAGTTCTAAGTTTAATAATTGTTAATCATGTGATGATTATCCCAGAGATAACGTAGAAATGTATCAAAAAACTGAAAAGTTTAATTTACAAATAAATGAATATTATAAAGTATACAACTAATATCAAATGTTAGAGTAGTTGCCACTTAATTTAAATAATTCAGCAATCTATAAATCACTTTGAAAACTAACATAATAAAGCTTCAAGATTTAAAAAAAATAAATCGTTAATTCATTTTGAAATTATTATTTTTTCGAATTATTTCCTATATAAAAAATTTATTGTGACGTAAATATATATAAATCTTGTTCTGTTGCTTAGATTTTTTTCAACGCAACAGAATATAAAATATTTTCTTATATTTGGATAAATATTTCTATGAACTAATATATATTACTTTGTTTTAATTCGATTATATGACTAAAATACACATTATATTTAAATTACTAAACATAACTCAATTTTTAAAAATTAATAAAATATAAAGTCACTTTGTGAACATTTTATTACAGTAACTTTAACATGAAAAATGTTTAATAGAAAATGTTATATATGTGTATATATATATATATATATATATATATATGTATGTGTGTATTATATGCATAAAATGTTATATATATATATATGTATGTGTGTATTATATGCATAAAATGTTATATATATATATATATATATATATATATATATATAGTTTTAAATATTTTAGTAACATATGATATACACATCATATTTTTTCTATTAATAGTCAAATCAATATATTTTGGAAACGTAAACAGTTTCTTATATACTAGTTTGGAGATTGTCAAACAGTTTTGTTTTCCTTTTTCCTTCAATTAGAATGATAAAAAAATATTTTATCATAAAGATCTAGAATTTACATATACTTATTTTGTACTAAATTGGAACTACACGTGAAATAATTTATATTAACTGAAATATACGAATAATCAAACACGAATAAAATACTGATATAGTTTCTAAGAGTATTATTTTAGTCTTATATATATATATATATATATATATATATATATATATATATATAATACAGTAAATGATTAAAAATATAATTTAGTAGAGTTTTTTCTGATTAAGATTCGAAAGCCTTCGAGGAATAAGGCCAGTGTTGTTTTTACCGGACGTTCTCATGATAAAGGTCATTTCCGAGTTTTAGACATGAATTTGGCATTCAACTTGAATCTACAATTTTATACGGGCTATGAACAACAAGCATCCCGTGTTTTCATTAATGAAAAATACACATGATTGAATTGGGGTTTGAACCTGTCATGTTAAATTATTGAAGCGAACATCTAAAATTAAACATGTAAAATAAAAAATAAAAGCATTAAATTTAATTAAACATGTGGTATAAAACGGCAACCAACACCATTTTCTAACAATCTTACTTAAAATCAATTTTGAAATAGTCAGGTTTGAGAAAAAAATATTATAGCTGTTTTCTTCACACGAATTCATATCAACGTCAACCATTTTTCGGTATACTATTTTATACAATTTGATTTACATTTTATTAAGTTAATGTTTAATTCATATTATACAGTATTACTGATTAGATTGGAAAAAAAGAATATATGGAAATAATTGATTGATTATTTCAATATTTTATTTTTATAAAGCTACCTGATCATAAATTATGAATAAAACATGGATGTTTTTGTAAAATCAACAGAACCATGTATAATACATTTAATAATTAAACATTGCAAAGAAAATTTCGTATTTATACACGAATATGTTTATATTAAATATTCTGTGTTTTATGCTAACAATATTATTTCAACGTAAGATTTTAACATACTTGTAGAAAAATGTAATATGAATTATATTAATGTAATCAATGATAATTATTTCTAGTAAAAGATTTAATTAGTTAATGATTTAAAAATATTTTTGTTTAATATAGAAGCAGCCATATTAGCAAATAATAATTAAATATTCCATATTTCTCTGTTAAGAACCCATTTTAAACGTCACCAATGATTCTTATTTATTTATATGTTATATATGTTATATATATATATATATGTATAATTTAAATAAACTGAAAAATAATTTCAACAAGAAATGTTAAAAATTACTTGTATTTTTTGATCTGAAAAAAATTGGTTTATATAAAATTTTATCAAACCGAAGTCTAAATTTTAAGAAAATCGTCGATTCTGATTTATAGTTAATCATTTAAAAATATTTCTGTTAAGTTTTTACTTTATAAATATTAAAGAAAGTTATATTTATAGTTTTCTTTTTTTAAAAAAGTGTGAATTTAAATTATAACATTTTAACACAAATAATTTCATATATTGCTTAAGTTTATATTTAAAAAGTGTAATTTACACCATAGTTGAGAAATAAAGAAATATTTCTTTAAAAGTTAGAATTTATACACGTATATATTTATGATTTACAAATTTAAAATTTAATAAGGTAATATTATTTTTTTAATATTTGTACTGTTATAATTATTTTGAAACAATAGATATTTTACCTGGAATATTTATTTTATCAATTTTATAATAATTTCTACTATAAAAAAACTAACGATTATTTTATTTATTATTTAAGATAGATAGATTTTTAATTCAGTTTTATCGTTATTTTATTATTTTTAATTTTTTCCGATATACTTGTTAATATTGTTTGAATTAAATTTTGTAGTATGTTCTTGGTAAAAAAGGTTACGATTTCATATAAAAGAATATATTTCTCACAAACTCAAATTAAATGTTTATGATTTATTGTAGAAAATTTTCAAATTACGCTGCTTACAGTACACAAAAAAAAATAATATGGAAATTTTGGTTTAAAACAACAATTATATATGTAAATAAATTGCGTCGCTGTATTCTTTGTTTGCTACGTGATTTTTTTCAAAATTGAGGAAAGATTTAATTAAAAGTTAACATCGACTGATTTATTTTGTTTGCTGAATCAACAAAAACTGATATATATATATATATATATATATATATATATATATATATATATATATATATATTTACAATATTGTGTATGTGTATATATATATATAATATTAATTGAATATCTTGTTTAGACTGAAAGAAATTTATGGATAAATATTGAAGTAAATGTATTTTTCAGGAAAATGCAGAGTAATTTTTTTAGTAAGAAAAATAATAGGAATAAAAATATAATTTCATGTTCATTGGAAAAAAAGATTGAATGAGAATGTAAAAACTACTATAATAATGATTGTGGACAACTAAATTGTAATTCTTATTTATTTTTATTTTTAAATTTATTTTCTGAATACATAAATAATATTTATAATTACTGGATGCAGAATATTATATTTAATACTTATAATTACATTTCTGTTTAAAGAATTTTAAGATTTCGTTTCTACAAATAAATTCTTCCCTACAAATGAAAGAAAAACGATAAAAAGGGTAAATGATTGATTATTGATCATATTTGATATATGGTTTAGTCGTATGCACATTTCTATGGCGATTTCTACATTTCAGAGAGAGAGTACAGAAAGAATTTTCATACTGATTTATGTATTTTGAGATATTCGAGTTTAAAATCTATATTTTTAATTTAAAAAAATAAATAAAATTACGTTATTAACAGCATAAATCTTATGTGGAAATATCGTTTTAAAATGAAAAATAAATAACTAAACAAAATTTATAATCGATTTTGTTTATTTGTTGTGCGCTTTTTTAAAAAATTACAGAAATACTTAGCTAGTGGTTAACAACCATTGATTTTATCTTACTTTTGTCGATTGAACAGAAATTGATATATAAATTCATTACTATATATATATATATATATATATATATATATATATATATATATATATATATATATATATAAAGTATGCTTTAATTTCATTAAAAAAATATTAATGATTCACTTCATTTATTTGTTGGTGTTTCTAAATTTCAAAGAGAAAGAATTCTTCGAATTTTACTAATTTACTACAGATGGATTGATTTTCAGTTATCTGACCTTGCTCATGTGTTCTTTTTCGCAAAGAAAGTGATAGTCTCGAATTCTTTGAATAAGAGAGCAAACACAAGTAGAAAATCTTTGATCTTGAAAGGACAATAAGGGTTGTTTGAAACAGCGTCACAGAAATATAACCTTTGTTGTCGATAAATCTCAAAAACTTGATAGGGTCAAGGTTAGACTCAATCGAAGTTATTATCAGAAAAAAAATTTGCGGTAACATAAAAACTATTATAGTTTTCTCCTTGTGGCTAAATTCATTTTCATAAATGAATTTTTACACTCTAATAAAACAAACATATTATTTTGGTCATAGAATTTATAATTGGTTATAGATCAGTTTAGGTATTACATATGAGTATTTCGATATTAATTCAATCATATCAATTTAAATGCTAAAACATATAAATATATAAAAAATATCGAAGTTCTCATAAGAAAGAATCAAAATAACCTGTAAACAATTTTGCATATTATTTAATCGCAAAAAGGTTGTGTAATTTGTAGAGATGAAAATTATTTCACTGACAACTATTTATATGAAAAATACGTTTCATAATTACTATTGTAATGAATAACATAAACACGAAAAGAATTACAATATTGCTGAATATTAAATTTTCAGTCGATAAAATGACCTTAGCTGTCGACGCGCCCCTAAACCTCAAATACCTATCTTCACTCGATAAAATGCAGCACGTTTGAAAAAATAATTTGTAAAAAAATGTCAAAAGTGTAGCGAGAAGAAATGTGCCCTTCAAAATATCTGACATTCTTGATTGAAGGGAGAGGAATTTGCTTTCATGAATATAACCGATTTTATTTGCTTTTATATTCACGCAGAATAGAATATACGAGAAGAATACAAATGTGCTCCATTATACAGGGAATAACTAACGATTCAAAGAATATTTCATACGTAACAAAGAATGCGAATGTGTAATTAATGAAGAAGAAAATGAGAAAATAAGTTTTTTTACTTCCTTCTAAATTATATTTAATTACATTAAACATATATATATATATATATATATATATATATATATATGTATATATATATATATATGTATATATATATATATATATATATACAATAAAATATTTAAAAGTATGCGAAAATAAAACATTATATTATTTAGAATGTAATAAAAAAAATATTTACTAATCTCGGAAAAAATAGAAATTATTTAAAAAATTACAAATTGAGTTAAAGAAGTGCCTTAATTTAAATCTGAATGCAAAATACATAAAACTTAATAGATTCTTGAAAAAAATGTTTGAGGTTTTATTTTCTATGTGAGAATTTTTTCCCCTAAACTACCCATATACATGCATTATATATTCCTAAAGGAATGAAAACGTTACACTATTCTTAAATTAAATTTAAAAGGTATGTTTTTTTATAAATATTTAACAGTTTCTAACAAATTAATATTTCTATTTAATTTGAAGAAGTGCCCATTAAAAATATATTTAATTAAAGTATATTGTTAACAATTTCGTTTATTAAAAAATAAATGTCAAAATGATAAAAGAGAAAATATTGTGAATAACTTCAAAAGCAGAAGATTAAACCATCAGTTTGTCTATAAACTAAATTAAAGGCTTACAGCAGCACCTGAAACACGAGATAAACTTTATAAGGGTCGTTCAAAGCTGATCTTTCAGTTTATAAAGACAAAACTTAAATGAGTTAACTGACAAGCTGAAATTTATGTAGGACATATTAATGATCTGAAAATAATATTACAAAGTTTTAGTCATATTCTCATATCTTTTTAGAATAGTTCTAAAAATAGAAAACGTAAAAACGAATTTCAATTATATATATACATATATATATATATATATATATATATATATATATATATATATATAATGTTATAAATTAATTGTAATAAACTCTATAATATATTACTCTAAGTGAAATTTCAATTTAATATTATTCAATTTGTATGTGGATTCAAGCGTAGTTGTTACATGTTATTTTGTACACTTTCACCCATTTTCGTGTTGTGAATTTTAACTATCAATTTATTACAACAGATTCAGATATAATATTTCATTTTATAAATAAACAAAATTCAAAATTTCCTCACTCGTTTCGAAAAAGTACAAAATACGGATTTATTTGCACAGAATTTATAAAATTATTATTTGTTAAGACATGCGAATTACATATACGTTTGTATTTAATTTCTAATTAACAGAGATACATTAATTTAATGTTTTCTTCATATATATATATATATATATATATATATATATATATATATATTTGATTCTTGAATGCAAAATAAACAGATGTGCATTTATGGATTCAAGTATGAAGAAAGAAAATTAAAATCTCAGTTAAAAATTAATGTAACTAAAAAACAATTTTGTCTTGTATGAATTTTGATTTTTTCTAAATATATTATTATATTTTCTTTTCAGTATCATATTTGAACGTGTAAAAGGCAATCGAGACTAAAAAAGTATTCTTTCTATGTCTTTCATCTGTTTATATATATATACATACATATATATATATATACATACATATATATATATATATATATATATATATATATATATATATGCGTATATATATACGCATATATATATATATATATATATATATATATATGCGTATTGTTTTTAAATATATTTATTTTGACATGTGCACATATGAAATTTAAAGCATCACAACATTTCTTTCAATCAATCTATAAATAAATAAACTCACCGGAATCATGCCGTTGCTGTTGACTGCAATCCCTGCACACGGCGCCGAGTTGCTGATGTTGGGCGGCCGCACGTTGTCTTGCGAGCTGCTGCAGAGCAGCGGCCGCTAGCTGCTGCTCCCCCAGGTCCATGTCTTTGTAGCCCTCGGGCGGACTAAGCGTCACCGCGTCGACAAACTCGATCGGCGGCGCAAACTTTGGACTCGGAGGCGTCTGCTCCGGATAACTATCGTAACCCGCATTGCAGTTACAGTTCGGTTCACAACACGTCAAACGCACCATTTCGTGCTGATTGCACGTGCACACTCCCTCATCGTCCTCCTCGTCATAGTCACACTCCTCCCGTATAAGAATGATGTAGTCCGCGTCAAAGAACTCGTTTCGTTTTTCGTTGAACACGACACGATTCTTTTTACCGCTAGTGCCTGCACCACTGCCCACACCACTGTCTCTACCTTTGCTCGGCTTCTTTAACAATGACTTGAGATTCTCGTGGTCCGGATTGTGACGTTTCGCAGCTCGTTCTTCGCCGCCTCCCCCCTCGCCCACGGTCGTTGTTCCGCCGTCGCCTCGCATGGCTGAGACTCTTCCCTCTATTTGCTTTCGCCGCTGCACGCAACCAATTATACGATAATGCTCTTCGTCCTCACTGCTGTCAATCTTTCGTTCGGAACTTTCGTCACTATCGACCTCATCCTCGAGTTCATCATAAACTAAATAGAAGTCACTGTCAGTGTACTGTCCGAACGCGTCTACCTTATTCACGTCGAACTCGCAACATCCGCTGAAATAAAAGTCGTTATCGACGGCGGGCTCTGTCGCGATCCCCGAATTCGAAATCGACGATTCTTCGCGACTCACGGATTTATCTACGTCCGGAACGGGTGCGGGATCGCTGCCTATTCCGTCATATAATACGTTTCGACGATCATCTCTGAAACTACATTCACGTACTGGCTCTTTATTGCATCGAGAATTTACATTTTCCTTTAAAAGTCCCTGGACCGATTTATTGACCACCTGTTCGGTGCTCGATGCGATATTATTATTGTTTTCGTTATCGCACGGGTTCCTCTTTCTCGTCGCCGAAACGTTTGTGCCTGTAACGACCTCTTCTTTTTCAACGGCACGATTCTCGTTTATCGATGGGCCGGTACACGTTTTCGATTCAAGCTTGTTAATTTTCACAGCTCCTGTTCCATTTTCTTCGTTTTCTGTTCTCTGTTTATTGCTTTCGGCTTTTGTTGTTTTATTTGTAAGAGGAGAAGAAACTTTTTCGTGTACGCCAGCCGCTTGTTTTAATTTACTTTCCAAAAGCTTCAAACGAGATCTTCCTTCAAAGTTACCTTTATTTATATCTTTACTGGATAAAATGTCTTTGATCACAACAGAATCGGCACCGTTCACAGCATCACTTTGGGCAAATTTTAGTTCTCTATTGTTTCCGTTCGTCGACTGAACATTCTCGCTGATCCGCCGATTTATCGCATTCGATTCAAAACAATTCCCTTCATGATTTTCGGCGTTCTCTGAATTCTTTTCTGTATTTTTGAATTGAGAATTTTTATTGTCCGAAATATGAGATTCGAGGCGACCGGTATTTGTTTGAGATTTGTTTTCTGTTTGGAGTGAAAACGGGATACTGGATGAAACAGTCTTCTTATCATTCGATCTGCGATACTGCAAAAGTTCAGAGATGTTGTTTAACCTTGAACTATGTTCTTCTGCACTGCACGTAGAAACAGATTCCCTTTCTACGTTCTCACCATCTGTTTGAGAAAAACCACTCGATATTTTTTGATATACACTTTCTTGTGCTATTTGTTTATTAGAGTCATGTTCTGTCTTATGATTCGATCTGTAATCGATTTCACTGCACTTATTTGCACTGTCGTTTTTCGGTTCTGTTAATCGTTTTTCGGAACGCGAATCTTGTTTTTGTCTTTTATTTGAAATGCTATGCACACTAGTTTTATGGTTATCGTTTGTCTCGCAATAATGAAAACACTCTTCGATTATATTGTTTAAAATATTTTTACACTCATCCAACACACATTTCTCACCGATATCGAATACATTTGTGCATTTACAATTCACTTTTAACTCATTGTCGAATGTACGTGTTAATGCGTCAATAATTGTAGCACTGTCATTTTTTGAACACTCATCGCAGTAGCGTGGAATGCATGCGGATGGCAATACACGATCACAGATCCGGTACTTCTTGTCGGCACACTGTTTTTCACAACTCAAGTCGCTTGTATTATTATGTTTATTACATAAATCGTCCGTAAGTTCGTTTTTAGCAGGCGAATAGACGATGGTTGTAGAAGTGCGGTTACAATGTTGTGTTGTGTTGTCTCCAGGTGACACTGACAACGACGACGACGCGGCGCCTGTGCGGAGCTCGACGGTCGAGTCGCGACTGGAGCGCCGCGGCGCTTGTGCGGCGGCGGCTGATGCCGGCTCACCAGCTTCGATCGATGTTGTCGGCGCCGACGCCAATGCTCCTGCTATAGTCGGCGGCTCGCAGACGGACCGACATTCACATGCCGACACGCGTGTAACACTCGACAGAGACGTCGCTGTTGCCGATACTATTTCGTCGAATCCACCGCATTTCGACGACGCGCCACCGGTGTCTGCGGCGGTCGTCGGAACACTGTTATGAAGGTCTCTATCTGCTTCGTCTTCGCCTCCGCCTCTTTCTGTTGCTCTCTTAACCGTCGATGATATCGATTCCAACTTAACAGCACCATCACTCACTTTATTTACCGAGTTCGCATCATCATTACACTTTGGTCTTAACGAGGGTTTTAATTTATTCACACTTACGTCTAGGCTCTCGTCAAAAGACTCGTGTGCCAAAGTTCTCGGTGCTTGCGCTTCTAATACACCTTCTGTCGAAGTGTCGATGTCAGAAATTGTAGTTTCTTCGGCAAACTGCTCTATTATTATTAAACTCTGATCTGTGTTTTTTTCGTTGTACACTAATTCGAGATCATCTTCACTGATATTTCGCTTTTGCACTTGTCGTTTGCGTTCTATTTCATTTGTAGTTTTTGTACACCGTGTGTCGGGTTTACCGCAATACACGACACGCGATGGATCGATCCCGAAACATTTCGAATCGCAACTCTGCTGCGAATTTTCCGAACACGTACACTTGTGCGATATGTCTCGATGACTGTTGCAAACGCCAGACAACGTTCCGATCCGTAGAACATTGTTTTCACCATCGGAGGTGGCAGTAATTCGATCACGCGGCTGACATAATACACTAGTGACATCCGCTAGCGTTCCATTCATTTCGGCAACGACACCACCATCACGATTGTCATCTTTATTTGTTGCCATAAGCCTATTGTCCGCGAAATCAACACCACTATTAAGTGCACGGGCACATTTGTTCGTGTTTGTGTACACATGTGAATTACTGCGGCGTGTCTGGTATAAGGTATCATCGAAATTTAACGCGTCCAGTATGACATGTTTCCCGATATTTTTATCGTCGTGCGTTTCTCTCCCGTGTGAATCATTTCGAAAATCAAAAATGCCACGAGTGTTTTTCGGCATTCGGTCTGATATTTTATTTCTGTCTACCGAATGTGTGTTCGCATCTTTGTAATGTGGAGTGCACTCGTTAAAATTTACCTGCCCACTGTGACAATTATCTACGGACCGTTCATTGTGTTCGTTACTCGGACTAAATTTCACAGCGGACATAATATTCGCAGCATCTATAAACTTGTGAAGGTAACACTGGAGTCTACAGAAATCAGTCATAATCAGTTCTCGTTCATTTTGCATACAGCAAGAGTGTGATACACTTTTACCACAATCGTTCTTTTCGTTCCGTTTGTCGTTGTGTTTTTCTCGAGACGTTTTTTCTATCGTCAGGTGTCCGCGGACGGAATTACTTTCTGTGCGAGAACAACTTTCACTCTTGTCGACTTGACGATCCGTGAGCTCATTTTTGCGGCAAATTGCTGAAGCGTCGTCGTCCGACGTGAAATATTTCGCGTCAACGATTTCCTCGTCGAGTAATCTTTTACAGAGCACTAAACATTTTTTGGCAATCTCGACGCCGACCGAATCGAACGTACCTAACGGTGACAATTGATATCCAACTGAAGTGAAAAGGTCATTGTGATCGCTTTGTGTTTGACTATTGTCTTGCAGCGAGTCCCCTCCACAATTGGCATCTATCACAGTGACAGGCATATCTCCGTGAATAACATTATTATGCGCGCTATTATCTATTGTGTTGTCGTGGTTTTTGTTGTTGTTGTCGTTGTTGTATCTATCGTTTATGTGCATAACATTAACTGCTTCTCCGCCGTCGTTTTTATTCGAAACCACGCCTGTTCGATGTGAAGCACTCTGTTTCAGACGAACGATTAAGTGATTCGACAATCGTGAGTCTTTCTCTTCTCCTTCCTTATGTTTCACTTCACTCGATATGCTAATGTATTTGTCCGTTAGTGAAGCACCCTGTACAGATCTTACAGCCGCACCACTAGCGGCAGACCGCACTTCCGGCTGTGTCAATATCGGACGGGTATAGTTGTCAGCGACCTCGCTGTTACGCTGGCTAAGTACGATGCTATTGTGGAGACCTGCTCGAGTCGGAAACTCGACATGTCCCTCGCCCACTTGTTCATTCATATTGTGAGTGTGTTCACTGGCGTTTTTTACACCGCGCGATGTGTGCACACAACATGTATTGTTTACTGATATTTCGTTCGAGTTTTGAAATTTACTCTGTTCTCTTTTTACACCACTGTCAACAGTTGAATTCGCAATATTATCGCACGTTGCACGGGAACTGTGACGGCAGTGTTCGAAATCCGAACGACAGGAACATTTCATTTCGTGCAACAATTCGCCTAATTTGATTTCGTTTAAATCTTCATTATACACGAATCCACAACACTTGTATGGATCCGAAATATTTTCATCGTGCACACAACCCGGCTGAAAAATCAATTTCTTTAAATTCAATTTGTGTTCACGTTCAGGTACAAATTCACAACAATCGTATATCAATTCTTGCTTACATTCTCTGCTCCTCGATTGAAACGTATCAGTGTCGGATGCGAGAGCGTTTGATGTAGTTTCATTCGGTGCATTTTCATTATGAGAGTGAGCGTTAGTTTTTTCGTTTATGTTTCTGAATTGAACAGGCGCTTCTAATATATATTCGTCAGAGAACTCGACATTTAATTCTTCTTCGTGATTATTACAACTATTCATTTCATCGTCATCATCCTCAACGCTTGCGATCGGTGCCCTCGGGCTCAACGACGTTTCACTCGATGAACAAAACTTCGCAGTTGATGTATTCGAGGAACATTGGTGCGGATTTTCAGTTATTCTGGAGACAGTTTGAAAATCATTGAAAATATCAGGCATTTCTCGAGGAGATGTATTCTTTATTCGGCGAACGTAATTGTCTTGTTTGAATGATTTAATGAGGAAGTCGACGTTCGGTACAAGTTCTTGAAACAATCTTGTTAACTGTAATAAATCCGATCCGAGTTGATGTTGTCGTTTCGGATCGATACGTCTTCTTTGTTTCGTCCAGAACGATTTCATTAGATACTCCATGTTTGGTATCAGTTTTTGTATTAATTCAGTCAATTTCAATAATTCTCCCTGAGAATTAATACGTGTCTCATCCTTTTCACAGAATTGCGCATCGCCGTTCGTTTTTTCATTACATCCGTTATTGATTAATGGAAAGAAATGAGTGTTATTATTTTTCGCGAAACGACATTTTTCGTATATATTCTGACACAGGCTACAATTTATATTTGTAGACGAGAGCGTTTGATTACTCGGATCTTTGGAATCTATATACAAGCAGGAATCGCTATGATATCTAAATTTGAATAAATTGCTTTTTGCATTCGAATTTCTATATAATTCTTCTGACGCACGTCTCCTTTGGAGAAAATTTATACTCTCATCTTTATTCACCCTTTCTACAGATAATGAGGAATGACTTCTCTTATTTTTTAGCGGACGTGATACGTTGACAGTTTTGTAATCAGAATTTGTTATATCGTCTGAAACGACGCTTTTGTTATAACATGAAATATTTTCTGTTTTCAATAAATTGATATTGTTTTTATCATGTTTCATTTGTGGATGGATATTGTTAATGTTTGATAACGAAGTGTTTAATGAGAATCGGTTTTCACTGTTTATTCGTAAGGGAGTGTTCATATATTTATTTGTATCGGTATCTAAAGAAGTCTGTATCGATTCTCTAAAAATAATTCTTTCTACCTCGTCGTCAGTTGATACTGATATATTATCGTCATCGTTGTTTAATTGTATTATTTTTTTATTGAAAGCGGACGAGTCTATTTTACTCGACGAAAAATCGAATTCCGCTTCATTAACGTTTAAATCTAATTTAGTATCGATATCACATTCCTGTGTAGAGTACACAAGCGAGTCATCCTTTCTTAAAGAGTCACTAGGCACGTTTACTTCTTCACCACTGTCACCGTCGCCACTCTCTCGTACCATATTCTCAAGTAGTGTATCAGTTTCTCTACACGAATTTTGTGACGTGGACGTGTAAAAACCAAAATGGTTTACATTAATCTCATCATCTTCCGTACCGTTACAATCAATCCAATCTAATGCGGATATATTGCCAGCATTTAGGTCCATGTTCGATTCGACAGATTCATTACAGTGTTGCGACAACCTTATAAACGTTTACACGTCTTTTAGTCCATATTTTGATAGATCCGTTATGATTATCGCAGCGATATAATCTTTTTCGAATACATTTTCTCGAAATGAATATTTCTTTTATAATTACAACATTCATTCGATTCAAACCAATCGATACAATCATTAAAAATAAATAAATTCATAGTAGAAATGAATTTCTATCTTCATCTTGATTTTAATAGACTGATTCGAATGAAAATGTAAAAGTACAATTTTCCAGTCGTTAGAAATATTTATGTCGTATTTTTTCGAGTGCAGACATTGCGTTGTGGATAGCATAAACATGCCGATATATATATATATATATATATATATATATATATATATATATATATATATGTATAATAAAGAATCCACGTCAATAGCTTTGGAGACACTCCAAGTATATTCGATAACAAGGTTAACAGGATCTGTTCCCTATGTTGTATCGTAACGACGTCCGAAAAAATTTATGCGCCAGCAATGGCCTTCTTAAATATTCATTTTTATGGCGGTGTGCTTCTGTTATCAGTTTCAATCCTCATTGTGCTGCTGTATCTGTGGAGTAAAAATGATACAGTATTAGTGTTGTAATGATTTATTTTTATCCTGATATTGTCTGATACGTGGAGATTTATTCGCATATAAATTTCAGCAGAACAGGTCTATTGCGTTTCATGCGTTTATTGAAAATTGACTCTTTTTGGAAATTCAATTTGAAGGGAAGAAATAGTAACACAGAGAATAGTGTCTACACGTGAAAGCAGGTTCGGGGTCAATGAACGAGTGTATATATATATATATATATATATATATATATATACACACTATATATATATATATATATATATATATATATATATATATATATATATAGTCTTATTTAATAATGAATACAATGTATTATACAGAAAATAGTATATTTTTCTATTGCAAAATATAACTGACGATCTAATGAAAATGAAAAAATAATATTACAATTTGCATACTAGACGGATATATTCATAGTACAAATGTCTGCGTATATTAATTCTGTAGCGGTTTTGCAAACACTATCTTCTGAGAATTACTAATGAAAGAGTTGAACGCATGTCCTGTACACAGAGTTCTTTGTACAGAGATTGTATACAAATATACATTTTATAATTAAAGACAGTGTGTGTATTATGATATTCTTATAATTACGGAACGTTAAAATATTTTGTAATACAAATATTTAACTACCTCATCTCTCTTTGCACGTGTGTGTGATTGTATATATATATATATATATATATATATATATATATATATAACACATTCGAAAAAACTAATGCAGTTGATCACTTTTATAGCCCGATTATTCAGAAAAATATTGCACGAAACTAACGTGGTTCTATTTTAGTTTTCTCTTTCTATGTTTATTTTTTTCATTTGAATACATAGTTTATACACACACATACATATATATATATATAAATTATAATACATTTTTTTCTCAAAGATTGAATATAAAGTGAAATAAAAACAATACGAAAAGTTATTAGAAATAGTAAATCATATTATATTGTGATTTTTTTGTAACAGAAAAATGATACATATAAAATATGCTCATAATAAATTCATTTTATTTGGTTGTATTCATATTTTCTAAACGCATTTTTTTATTTATTAGCTTTTTTTCTGGTTTTATTCGTAAAATCAATATTTCTTTTTTATTCCCTAAGAGTTTTGTATTATTTTGAAACTTTTTATATGAGATTATAATTAGAATAATTAATTTTTTATTATTAATTTAATATTTAAAGAATTGGAAAATATTTCGTCTGGTAGTTTTCTGTATTCCTCATTTGGTATTATTTTTTTATAAATATTAGGATTGATTTTTTGAACATTAAGTCTAATTAGCATTGATTATCGACTTATATTGGTTGATTCTGATCAATAAATGAATGTTATTAGTAAATAAAAGTGATAGTGTTAATAATCGAAAACTATAGAAGGGATTTGTACCATAAAATATAATCTTCTTGTTAATTAACACTTAATAAAATTAAATATTTTTCCTACATATTGTATAATTTTTCATGCTTTAAAATATATATTGGTTGACTATCAAGTTTCATCTTATACTATTAATATATAAATAAAATTAAATAAATATTGATGTATATTTCTTTTATAAATGCGTTTTTCTCAACTCAAAAATCACATTAATTTTTTCTAGTGAAAAATCTTTATTAATTGATTTTTGATATTATTTGAAGAATTACATTTCATTCTTTTAGAAATTATATATTTCTACTGTTTTTATACGCTGTCTGGGGTTATAATAAAACAGTACTATCATGATCGGTCTTATTGAATAAAAACTGGTACTCAAAAGTACTCAAACCTCATTATGGCTCTATGTGTAAATTCTCGAAAAATAAATAAATCTATAATTAAACTAAGTAAGGTATCCGATATGAAAATACATAATAAAAAAAAACAGTAGCTTTATCATTAAAAAATATCAACGGAGAACAGAAGGATTGGAGTTTTTTAAAAAAAAAATTAAAAGCGCAGTTGAACTAACGTTCAGATATAACACTGCGGTGTAGAAAATAACGAAAACTATTATTTTTATATAAAAAAGTGACATGAATAATTATTAAAGATAAAATATGAAACGTCATCTCTAATTATAATATGAAATATAATCAAAATATATCTTATGAGATGTTGACACTGGAAAGAGAAAGAGGAACATTTCTCTAATTATGTAATCTAATATTATTTATATTCTCTATTAAGTACATAATTCTAAACAAGCTGGCGTATTATTATTTCTTTATTAAAAATTATCATTTATAAATGAATTCTAATGTATTTTATAAATTTAATCTGAAAGAAAATTGAAATAAAGTCTGGTATATATATATATATATATATATATATATATATATATATATATATATATACATATGAAACATGTACAGATTGTAGAAAAATTATTAAATATATGATTGCATACTTTCATTTCATTTTCAATAATAATCACAGTCATTTGAGTCAAACATTGACTGTGTAAATGATTGCGAATAGAATAAAATTTGAAACGTTTCAATTTATTTTACATGATTGTCCGCTATAAAGCTACCTCTCTTATTACTTACATTTACTTTTATATTAAAAAAAAATTTTTTTTTAATCTTTTAATTCGCAAACGCACTATGTGGTGTGTTCACAGATGCGTGATTCAAAAATTTAATCCTTACGATTTCGCGTAGATGTTCCCAGCTGTGATTCAATTAATAAATTCGCCGGCTTGTGCACGTTTCCCACGAGAGGTAGTGGGCGTGAGTTGAGGTTAATTTCGCGCTGCTGCATCGGATCACTACCACCGCCATTGTAGTGCAACAACGTGTTGAGAGATAAGCGCTTAAATATGTTGCTTAGTTCTAGAGGGATGGACAGACTATAAGCATATTTCAAACATTACAAGTACGAAGCTGTTAAACGTCTCGAATGACATGCATATATATATATATATATATATATATATATATATATATATATATATATATATATATATATATAATATTGGCAGGGTTGCAATGCCTGCGGTACTTGGGAGAACATGCCTGAAAGTAATTTCATTTTTGCTCTTACATACACATCAAAGGACATCAGGAACGAACACACTTCGTGCAATTATTGACATCTTTATACAAATACAACATATATATATATATATATATATATATATATATATATATATTGTGTGTGTATAATATGGCTTAAAAATATAAAACATTTATTTATATACTTAAATAAATATTGGAAGATTCGAAAACATTTATTGAAATTTCAGATAATCGATTGTTATAAAAAAATCATTGTTTTATTTTAAAGAGGTTATTTTTTTGATGACAAAAATGTACTATACGATATTAAAGAATGAATAAAGATAGTTATATAACAAAGAATGTCAAAGTAAAGGAATTTCTAAAATGTTAAGCTTTTAGAAACATTTCTTAACATGCATATTTTCATCCTATCTTTGGCATTTGAAGTAGATAATAAGATATTTAAATTAATTTTACAAAAATAAATGAAATAAAGTAGGTATTTTTCTATGAAAAAGTTTATTTACATTATAGATTGTTGTAATTGTGTATTGATTTCATTTTTATAATTTATATCTTATATTATCTGCAATTTATACTAATAAATAATAAATTTATTAGTAAAATATATAAAGGAGATACAGTATAAATTTACAATTTAGCATATATTTATTTTTATGACTCTTCGCCCTGTTCAAATCTCGACTTTTCAAGATTTTACTAAAATACAAATGGTATTTATATTTCTATGTCTAAATATATAGTTTTATATATTATTTCTATTACAGGTAAATACACAAAAAATACTAAGTTGTTTGCAATGTTAATTCTGTATGACAAATAAAATGTAATGACACACTTTCTTTAAATTTGTATACCTGTTAAACATGCAAAGACAATACACAGTTTTTACGAAAGAACAATTTAATAAGAAATGTTATATTGATTAGAAAAACTAATAGCACATTACAATGGCATGCTTTTATTATTTATTGATGTACATTTATGAGACAGGAAATAATAGTAATGATATAGTAGTACGATTTCCATTGTATTTTCTAATTGAATGGGTTTGGTTTATTAAAGGTACGGAATGGTCGCAAAAAAGCATTATGCTGAAGTTATCCAACAATAAGATTAGATTGGGTTGGTCATTGCAGACGAATTAGTTTAATGCTTTTTACAGTCAACTTAATGTCATAAATATATGAGTTAGTTTCGGTTTTATAAATATTTATCTTCTTGTGACAATAACTAGTATCATCATCTTGAAATTAGATTTGTTTAATGAGTCATGATAGAATGTAATTACTTATTTTATGTTTTTATTTAAAAAAGAAAATAAGAGTGGATTCTGTTTTGAAAAAAATGAGAATAATACTGTATACGAATTTAAAATATAATGTTTATATATATATATATATATATATATATATATATATATATGAATGTATATATATATATATATATATACACATACTTATATGTATATTGTTCAGCCTGCATAAATATTCATATGTTTATGCTTCTTTGGGATTAAATGAATAATTTACGCTTGAATTTTTTATAAACAGCAGCGTATCATAACTTTATTGCAAAAGGTCTAGGCTATATTTTTTCTTACCAAATAGTTGTATCAAAATAAGAATATTATAAGGGATTGTAAAATTTCAAATCTGGGATTATAAAAAAAATATGTTTGTATATGAAAGAGAGAGTAAATGAAGGAAAAGAGGCTGATCAGGAACACTGGTTCTATTTCAAATAATAAAATGTATACTTTAACTTTTTGTTCATAATTTGAATAAAGAAATAAAATTATATTTTAGTATAATTCGTTTCTTTGACGAATATATGCTTGATTAAAAAACAATGGGTTATTCGTAAAAATATTTTATTATAAAATCTATTTTATAAAGAAAAAATATTTTGTTAATTATTTCACTAGTTAATTGTGTACCCTCACTTTTTCTATTAGAGATGACATTTGTTAAGAAACGAAACTGGAATTTGGTACTAAATCCACACTGATCAATAATTTAATTTACTAGTTACTCGTCGAAAATTGTTAAATAAAACATTATTGAAAATAATTCTTTTTTTAACCCCTTGAAGCCGGGCGTGGATCTAGGAATCCATTGATGTTTTCCAAAAAAATATGGTCTCAGAGCATTATCTTTTGGATGATATATTTAAAGGCCACTAAATTCTTTCTAATGAGACTAAATTATAGTTTATTCTTTCATTAGAAAAAAAATACGGTCGTCCAAAAATCAGAAAAATCTCAGTTATATCATTTGAAAACCTATAAAAATTGTAAACTTGAAAATTGAGTTGAAAAATTTTTTTTTCCAAAAGTTTAATATTGAAAGAAAGCGCATAAAAATTTCGAGATTCTACATCTAGGTACAAGATATGACCGATGTGAAAATGTTTTGTGACGACTTGATTGTTTAAAAAATTTTCACACTCAACAGTAATGTTATTTCTATAAATTTTCGATTGTAATCAATTTTTCCACTTCCAATTATATGTTTTCAATCAAGAGATTTATGTTTCCTCGAATATTAACAACGATTTTCCACGATATATCAGATAGATGTGAAATTCTAATTGCTAATCTGAAGTAATATATTTTTTCTTGTAACCGACAAATTTACAATTATTATTTTGTTTACGATAAAAAATGTCCAATTAATCGAAAAATATTTTTTATTATTTTCAAAATTACTTCATTTTTATTTGTTGATGTGACTTTTTAATCAATTTTAATCTAAATCAAGGACTTGTTTTCCCATCTGTGCACGATTTTTAATTTTTCAGTTTATTATTTATATTTTAATTTATAATAAACGCCCATTTTCATAAATGGGTTTTCTTTCCTTATAGTTTAAAGTAGTTAAATTCATTTTATATTCAAAAGTGTTATTCTACAGTTTCATTTAGAATTACTGCGACACATTTACGTATAACATTGATTTATTTGAATGTCACATTCAAATCCTGTGACTTAAACTTAGAAAATATGGCACATAAACTCAAAATATAATATCATAGAAAAATACCCAACTAGAAGAGCTGCAAGTAGAAAAACGCGACCTCATACTGGTTTTCTCGTATCTAATCACTGTTTCATTTCAGCGCAATGTTTTATATGCGACACCATTGTTGATGTTTTATCAAGCATAAATAAACCAAATAATAACTAGACCAAGATTAATAACTGAAAAATATCCTAAAAAAAAGTAATTACGTATTATAATAGTTTATATTTTCTCCCAGTTTCTTTTTAAACTTTGTATTTAATTTTGTTCGATAGTGATTTCAAACTTGAACCAATATTTATATACTTCATAAATAAAAAAATCTAGTTAATTCCTAATATTTACAAATATATGAAAATGTTCTTTAATAACTACAAAATTACAAATTGTATTATGTGGGAATAAGGTTAAACATTTAAATAACGGCGGTAATAAAAACAGTGCAATTAAAATAGTAAAACGTATAGAGTTTATACGTTTATGTCAACATACGTACAAGTAATAAAATCAATTAATGTTAATTTGCCTTAAACTATTTAGACTTTAATTATACATATTAAATGACATAACGTGCATACATGTACGGTTCAAATGAGATAGTACACGTTCACATTATGTATTCTAAAATATCATTATTGTGTTCATTTTAATAACGCCTTCTAGAAATACGTGCAGAAGAAAGGATGTGAATTATTTTTTAAATAATATTTTAATACAAGAATACATTGTTTACTTGCTTTTATACAAATCCGTACAAAATGTGTAAAAAAATATTAATTTATATTTATTTTTATATACAAAAAAAAAGAATTTATAAAATCTGCTTAATAATAATGTAATAATTAATTGTAGTAATTTGAAAAAATATATTTAAAAAAATCTGAAACTGCCATTCACTTAATAACTGTCGAAAAAATCAGACTAAATATTTAAATTTAGTATAAAAATTCTACAAATATTACTTTATTTTATTTTATATAATTAAGTCATGTGAACAAAAGTATTTATTTATTATCCATTTTAATTAAACACAAATTAGTTTTAATGTAATAATTGTCAAACATAAAAGTCATCAAAAATGTTTCGTAGATTTATAATGAGTTCTAGTTTGAGTACAATTGAATTATAAAAGGCTATATGCGACCATATACAGAAAAAAAATTTTTAATGTCTACATATATACTTATTAACAACTGGCAGTTAATTAATAAAATTATTTCAATTCTTTAAAAAAATATAAAAGTGTTAGTTAATTTACATTTACTTTCATATTATTTAAATATTTAACATTATTTAATTTGATAAAAGAAAATTTATAAAAAAAAACAATGAAGAAACTACACTAATTGATAAAAGTGTATTTATTTATATAAAAATTCTTAAAACGTATTTATATCTTTAAGATAGAAAGTGAAAAAATATATAGGTACAAGAAATCATTAATTTAAACCTGTACAAGAGCTATGCCTTTCGTTTCTTTAAAAAAAATTCACAGTAGATTTACAATTTTCGGTGCGATTTAAATTCGGCGTTTTATCCAAAGTAACCATAAAACAAGTTTACAAATTGCCAAGTAAAAACTATTCGGTCGTATCCCGGTACACATCCGAGATTATAGGACCGTTTATTAGAAATTCCACAACAATCTTGACGGTGAGACGAGGGTTACATATATAATAAACTCAAATCTGTTCAGAACAAATCAGAATATATATATATATATATATATATATATATATATATATATATATATATATTTATATTCATAATTCATGCAACCTTAAAACAGCCAATTAGTTATTTTGGATAATTTATAATTAAATGCGTATAAATAGGTACTTCTAAATTTATATACGAAGGATTAGGTGATATTTAGAATGTTATGACAGAGCCAGTAGTGTCGAGTATTGATTTTGTTGTCTGGTTTATTATTCTCAGAATATATACATATATATATATATATATATATATATATATATATATATATGTATTTATATGAAGAAAGTCAGACAGACAGATTTTAATCAATCAAATAAATGATACTACAGTATGTCTGCGCTACTTGAAATTACAACAAAAAATACATTTATTTAATTATTTGAAATGTTACAAATTCATATTTAAATGAAATATTTTAATGTTTTTCCGTCGAGGTAATTAATGTTTATAACGAAAAAAGTTGTGCTCAAAGAACATAATATAAACTGAATTGGTTTTTAGAAATGTAGATAAATTGATATTTAATGTTTATTTTGTTAGTAAATTAAATAGTTTCAAAATGAAGTTGATTTATTTATAATTAAATTTAATTTTTAAAATGTATTTTAATTGTATGTATTGTTTTTTTATTATTTACAATTAAATGTATTATTTATTAATTATTAAATGTATTATTTTTTTATTATTTCAAATGTACGTTTTAAAACTTGAACAAAAATAATAACAAATAAGTAAAACAATCTTTAGTTTTATTAAATCGCAGACATTTTTCAATATTTAATAATGAACTCTGTAAATTCTGTTGAGATTTATTGTGTTTACTTTTTGATGATGATGGCATTGCCACCTAAATGGTTATAAACGAATCAAATTAGACAATAATTATTTATTGAACATTTTGTTTAAGAAATTTTGTGGTTGTTGGAATACGAATTCATAATGAAATTATTTTCTAAAAGTCTAAAAACAGTGTTAGAAAAATTTTTTTTTATTAATTTGTTTTTATTTTAGGCACATTAATAAATATTTACTTATTTCTATCAATTTGTCTACTATCAATAACCTTTTTAATCTGATTCTAGAATAAATAATGATTGTATAATTTTTTCATACTTTATATATATATATATATTAATTTTCTAGATAATATATTCATTTTTATATAGGTGATTCAATTTCGGCTTCTACATGAAGGTATTGAAAAACACAAAAATTAAAAAAAAAACATGTTTTCCCCCATTTAGTAATTTAGTTCAATTGTATTTTAGTACTGATTGAATTAAAATGCTAAATAAAAAATAACATGACTTTTCTTAACCGTTGCGTCCCTTTTTAATACTTTCATGTGGAAGCCAAATTGTATCATACTTTATATATATATAGTTAGCGAACTGAAGTAATAGAATTAACCTTACTCTACATAGAAAAGCTTTTCGTTTTGTTTTCAGTAGATGTTATCCGTCTGATACTCTATCACAAAATCTTAAAAGAACTAGAATAGGTTAATTAAATCAAAAGAAAGAGTGCTTGTAAAATTAGATTGTTATTTAAAGGACAGTAAACAAGAAATAAATTTTAATAGAGTAATTTCTCCATCCTACGTACATCAATAACGATTATAATTATAAAGTTAAAGCAGAAAAGTATAAAAGTAAATTGAAATAGAGGAATAAGAAATAAATCACAATCTTGGAATTTGAAACCATTACCTTGTTATTTATTTGCTTTGAGTAAAATATTTAAGGAGATAATTTAATTTGGAATGATAAAAAAGGAAAATTTAGGAATTTTTTTTTTTTAAAAATGTAGACATATTTCAATTGTTAATATTAATACCATAAAGGGATTTTCACTTTATATATAAAGTTGATGAAATTATTAGTTCTTGAGATATGCTAATAGATTAAAAAAATCTGTTCCGAAAAAACATGTTTAATTTAATAGAAGATTTATAAAATAAAGTCTTGTAATATATTTCGTGAAAATATTTTAGATTTATTTAATACCGGAACTGAATTACTAGAAATTAATAATTTTCAGTTGGAATATTTTGACATGTGGTTGCAATTTAAGTTGAATTTGTTTTCAATCAAATTTACTAAATGGTAAACAACTTATATACTCCTCAATTTTCCAATTTTTTATAAATATATGAAAAAATTAATAATTAAGATATGAAATTTACTAATATACAATAAAAAAATCAATTATCTTAATTCCCTGACACAGACCAGATCTTAAGCAGGGAGTTATGTTTGATGATATTTTTGATTTAAAGGAATCATTGCCACCAGACTAAAATAACTGACGTAAGCATGTTATTATTATTATTAATAAATTGAAAAGAGCATCAATAGAGTAACAATAAAAATAAAATAATTTCAGAGTAATTCAAAACCTAATAAATATTTTTTTCTTATCGTAAAATTAAATTAGCTTATTATTTTATTAATATATTCTTCTGGAATTAAATTATAAAAAAACGTGTATTTAATCATTGTTATTTATACTGTAAGCATAAAACAAACATTAAATATTTCCAAATTTATTATGACACGATTTTTATTGACATATAATTTAGAAGTATATTAATGTAAACTGTCACGGTATAAGAATATTTTTATAGCTTTTTTATGGGAAACTTTTCAGCCTGACTTATTTTTACTGACGAACAGAAAGTACGTTAATAATGAAAAGATAAAAGATCTTATTATTTCTTCAGAAATGGAGTTCGTATGCAACGAATGTCCTTTCTTGTGTTTGAAATTTTTTAAAGTAAAAAGATTAAACTAATACGAAAGAAGAAAATAAAAATATAAAAAATAAAAATTTATAAAATCGATATTCACTAGAAAAAATCATTTTTCAATTTTGTACACAATAGAAAAATTATAATAAGTGACTAATAAGATATAAATAAAAAATATGACATTATATAATAGTGTTCTATTTATGTTATGCTTGAAAATGTTTTTATACATATTCGGAATGTTCTTTTTTGGTAAATAATAGGTGAATGGTGAATAGTATCTTCGATTTTGTAGCTTGTAACCGTTCCATTAAATCGGCCGTTAAGATATATAAATTATACAAGTATTATTATAACAGATTCGCATTTTCCGTACCATTATGTATTTTCTGACGACAGAGGGTTTGCTACTGGTCTATTTTAGTACATGCGTGTAACATGTGTTCACTTGACCGATAGGCACCATTTAAAATTTATTGTGAAGACCTTTTTTCGAATCTCTTGAGCAAAACAGAATGGCCAGCTGGTAGATTTATATATTTGATTCAGTTTAAGTTAGATATTTCGATTTTCTTACCTTTATATATATATATATATATATATATATATATATATATATATATATATATATATATGTTAACTAATAAAAATCCAAAACCTTTAGAGATATACCAATTGAATATATTGATATATGCGTACTAAATATAATATTTTAGTTTCAAAATATATTTCATGCATAAAAATGTATAATTTACAATTTAAGGTATTGAAATTTAAGATATTTTTAATATAGTTTATATTATGTATTTAAAGTATCGCGTTTTTCCTACTTATTTTATAAAAATAAAAGTGTTCTATTTATAAAAGGAAAAAAACAATAAAAAGAAGAGCATTATTAATTTGTGTAATATAAAAAATTAATGATACTTTCAAAAATAAGAAAATTATAAACGAAAACATCTGTCAGTGTGTAATAATTCATTCATTCTTTCACCGTATCAAATTAGATAATAAAAAGTTTAATAAAATATTTAATCTTAAAAAGTACTTATAACTCCTTATACTAAATTTACATGTCACAAATCAATAATAAATGAACTTTTTATTTAACTTGAAGTATAGTTAGCATATTCAATTAGAAAATAATATGTATTTTGAATATATTGTTGCTTATAAATCTATAGAAAAATAAGTGCGGTTTAAGACCTTCAAATTCATATACACTTTTTAATTTAAGTGATTTTAAGTTGTCCAGAACTGTTAAATGACTAGAGCCTCACTTTGTGCAAGCTTTCGAATTGTTGTGCGTGGTTCTGATTCAACTAACGCCGTCAGTTGATAGTCATGAACTGAAGAAGAACGCCCGAGACCTTCTTCATCTTTAATACTTTCGTCTACAGCATGAAATCTTTGGAACCACCATTGCAGCGTACGTTCCTTAACAATACTCACTCCGAAAGCATCATTTAGTTTACGAGCAGTTTCTATTGCTTTATCACCCGTTTTGAACTCATACAAAAAATTGCTCTTATTTACTGCTTTTTCATCTTTAATTGAATAGCCCAATTTGAAGCAAAATTAATAATATAACCAAAGTCGATGTCACCAAAGTCCAGACCAAAAAATAGACTTTGAAGTGATATCAACATGAACACGATGAAATGACACTTTTATTTAAAAAAATAAGGTTAGAATTCAGTAAACAATACCGCAATTATTTTTCTACCAACCTTATATATATATATATATATATATATATATATATATATATACATATTGATTTAAATACAATGACCAATACAATTGCCTGCTGATCAATGTGTTGTGCGTTCGGATCTGACCTTAAGACGTATGTCGTCTTTTCACTAAGAAAACGACTGTGTCGAATGTTTCGGCTAAAGGGATAAACTTGAACAGATAATCTTAGATTGTTGAAAGGAACAGGGATTTGCACATTGCTAACAACTGTCACAGAAAAAGATAATTGTTGTTGTGTTATCTAAAAATACTGAAAAGGTTAAAGTTCATCGTTTATACTCTCTTTCTCTCTCTCTCTTTCTTTCTATATATATATATATATATATATATATATATATATATATATATATATATATATATATATATATATATGTGTGTGTATATATATATATATATATATATATATATATATAATTCATTCCTAATATTTAAAACAAGGCAAGATATTTAAAATAATTATATTGTTAAAAAATTAAGAAATTAACGAAAAAAAATATTTTTTGGGTTTTAATACTAACAAAAAGATAAAAAAATTAAAAGATAGTTGGGGTTATATATTATAAACTTATTTAAGTATTTAATACTTAAAAGTAATAATCTCTATACCATATTTTATATAAATATATTTTTTGTTTCAACAATTATTTTTTATTTTTTGGCTGGATAATACTAAAAAAAATATTATTTTAAAATATTATCAAATGATGTTTAATAGAATATTAAAATATATTGTTCTTAGAAAAAGTCAACTATAATAATAAATAAAGATAATTTACTACCAAAGTTCAGATGTCATGTACTTTGAACTTATTATAATATAAAAAAGTTGTAATGTAATAACGTACGTTCAACAAAAATATCATACTCTTTTTTTAATAATGCTCATCGCTCTCATGACGATCATAATTTTAAAAGTAAAGTATATAAGATAACTTTTCTATTTCGTCAGAGCCGTTAAAGTTATTTTATGTAAAGTATTTTTCATTACACACTATATTCACTTCTAATAAAATACTGCCATTACCCATAGAATAATTTTGAAATGCTCAAATAAAATGGAAGGCACATTCAAATATAAATACAAACTTAAAAATAATAATAAGTATAAACAAATCGAAACAATATATCAAATTTGATTTGCAAAAATTAAATTTTAAAAAAGACATTAACTAAGATGAAACCGTTTTAATATTTTTATTTTTTAAGAGAAAATTTAAATTTTTTTATAGAAAATTGTAATGAATTCTGTGTAAAAAAGAATAATATTATTTAAAGATCCGATTGAATACATGATTGTTGTTATATTTCAATAAACAATTTACATGATTCATTTTAAAAATAAATAAATTTAATATTTGGATATATACTTATTCTCCACCTACATTTTGTGATTCAGAATGTAAGTTATACAGCAACGAAGCTTTTGTATTGATCCATGACTTTACATTCGAAATAAAGTTCCTATGTTTTTTTAATGAAAGAAGTGATATTCCTGTGTTGAGATTTCTGTTCACTGTATGCATAAAAGAAAAGTGTCAGAATTGTTAACACATTCATGTGATAATACATTTTTAAAGCTTACAGACATGTAGTATTAAATTTATCACTATTACTTCTAAACTGTGGAAAAATACGTGTACCATTGAAATTATTACGACAGGTGATAAATGAAATAGCGTTTTAAAAATAAAATGTTATAGTGACTTTTTATAGTGATATCTTTTTAAAAAAATAATCGAGTTTTATGAAAAATATTTCCATACTTTTTTCATTATTAAATATGTAAAAATTTTATTAACTTTTTCTTATATTCTATTTGTTTATTTTTAATTAATATTTGTTATTATTTTTAGGTCTAATTTTTGAGATCGTAATACTATTCAACACACGAACGTGAACGAAAATGTTAATAATAACAGAATATATTGATAATCTTATTGATAAGCTCATTCTATTTATATATTTCATAACTGATTATTTATTTACATGTATCAAAATCAATTAATTATTCAACTTCATGTTTAAATAAACTGAATACATTTTAATTTAAAATTTGTAGATATCAATAATAAAAATAAATCTATAAAAGTACAACTAATCATACTCATATGTTATAAAAGTCACATTGTATTAAACTATTCAAAGTATATCCAGGATATGAGTTATTCGATATGAATTCAAGTATTCTAGAGAAACGGTAATGGATTGCAAATCGAGGAATCTAATAGCAATTCACTACATTTAGAATAAATGCAGATGGATCGGACCGCGTTGCATACATGCTTACATGCATATCGATTACAATCAATAATATCATGCTGACCATTTCTGAAAATAAATCACATAATCTACTTTATTACTATAATAAATGACAATTCACAAACCACCGGTCGACACTGAAAGAAAAGAATTAAAATTTATAGTCTCGTAATTGAATATAACGTTTACTATCGTCTTCAGAAACAAATATCTAACGACGTGTGCTAATTTATTATTCAACTTTGATGCTGCTATTACAGAATAAAAGAATGAAAATATATCTATATATTGCCTTACCTATCTATTTACCTTTCTATATATATATATATATATATATATATATATATATATATATATATATATATATATTCTTTTAGGTAGTTATTATAAATTAAAGAGATTCGAACTAAAGAGAAATGAAAATGTATCCAGATTTATTTAGAAATGGATTCATTTAAAAGAATCTGTTTTGGTTTTTCATACATTTATTTATATATATATATATATATATATATATATATATACTTGATTGAAATATGTCTAATAATCAAACTATATTCTCTATTATTAGGTTGGTATGAAAATAAATGCGGTTTTTGTTTTCTGAATTCTAACATTAATTTTTTACAACGAACGTGCTATTTCATCATGGTCATATTAACATCATTTTAAAATGCATTTTTTGGTAACATCTACTTTGATTTTATTGTTACTTTTGCTTCAAATTAGCTATTGAATTAAAGATGGAAAAGAAGCACATAAGAGCAATTTTTTGTATGAGTTTAAAACGGGTGGTAAAACAGCAGAAACTGCTCGTAAACTAAACGACACTTTTAGTTTGAATACTATTAAGGTACGTACGGTGCAATCGTGGTTCTAAAATTTTTGTGCTGGGGACGAGAGGCTTGAAGATGAAGAAGGTCGCAGGCGTTCTTTTTCATTTTATACAAACAAACTGAAAGCGTTATTTGAATCAAAACCAAGCACAACAACTCGAGAGCTTGCACAAAAGTTAGACGTTAGTCATCCAATAGTTCAGTACCACTTAAAACAGCAAGAAAAATCAAAAAACCTGTAAATGTATATGAATTTGAAGGTTATAAACTGCAATTCTTTTTCTACCGACCTAATATGTTCTGTAATTATAAATAGTATTATATTATTTTTATTTCGTTCGTTAAAAATATGTTTATAAATTATTCCAGTTTTTACTTCAATTATATATATAGTACATAAAATTCCATTATTTTTCAGTTAATTAAAAGTTAATTAATGTTTATGATCTTGATTTCTACAATTCCTCCTTATAGGCGTTGCAAAATTCCTTAAACATGCATAAATATACCTATACAACGTATTTAGACTGTAAAATTACATTATGTTTTACAAATAAGGACCTTATCATTCTTAGGATGATAGCATGATCATAGAAATGTTTCTAAATAGTAATCAAATGATTAACAATCAATTATTGAACATTTTTCATCAGAAAAAAATTTTGGTTTATGAAAGAGTGATGAATTTGTATGAAAATGCATTTATCCACTGTATAAAAACGCTGATTGTGGCTTGGAATGTATATTAATACCTGTACAAAAGGTCACTTTTTTACTTTTAGATAAAAAGAGTCCATTTATAGCGAACACGGATTGACAGATCGATTAAATACTACAATTGTTTATTCCTGGAATTTTTCTATTTGAAAGTTTTTTTTTTAAAAAAATATGATATTTCAACTCAACGTGGGATTTTATATCGGCGTTTGTGGTACTCCAAAATGTAGTTCCACATTGGAAACAACATATTGTTGTCAGAAGTTTGTTCATACGAATACCGTATAAATCTATGTATTAACCAATGTGCTTTATTCATAGGTCCACATTTGGTAGCACTATAAACGTTCCTGAAGTCGCACAACATAATGACTCGTATTTTAAAGCCCGTGATTCATGCATCTACGAAATGTGAATCATGGGTTTTCTTGCTCGATACTTTACATTCGTAGTATACTGACAAGAGAAAAGTGAAAATCTAATCCAACAGGTTAAGAAAATCTATTATATGGAATATATCAAAGGTCAATATAAACTAAAATATAACATTTTGGTATTGGTTACCAAAATATGATATTTACAAAAATATAATATTTTGGTAAATATTATAAATATATTTTTATATACTGTGTTGTCTGTGTTACTTATTGGATATTTTATTAATTAGTAATTAATAATTTTATCATTTTGACATTTACTATAGAATTATACTTGAAGTCCTCAAAGAAAAAGAGAATTTGACCGAACATTTGTTTATACTAAATGCTTTTAGAAACACATGATTTTAGATTTTAGTATGCTGGATTATTCATATACAGAGAATATGAGTAATAATGTTGCTTTTAGAAAAAATATAAAAAAATAAAACTTAAACTCACAACTGTATATTTTCTATATTAATTGCTGAAAACACAAACCGACAAGTAATTTCTTTTCGGGTGCTATTTAATTGGGAAAAACCAATATATATATATATATTGAATTTCAGTTTACAGCATGTATTGATTATGTAAACAGGTCAAACCGAACGCCATTATTATATGAGTAAAATATATTTATTGAGAGACAGAACTCTTGCCAATTAAATTATGATACAACCCGTTCACAGTACAAACTAAAACGTTCATTTGTAATGTTTGTTCATTAGGTTTAGTTAAACACGAAAGCTGTAGAAGATAAATTCTATTGAAACGGTTATCAAATTTAATGTGAGCATTTTCAGTTCATGTACATAAAAGACAGTATCATTGAGTGACATTTTCAATTGAAAAGTGTGTTATTTCAATAAAATACGATTCATGAATTTTACATTGGTGCTTTTTTATTCGTTAGATATTATTGAGATGTTCATTATAATTCGATTATACAATTTGTTCATTAGACTTCGGAATTGTATTTAAAATTTTATTTGTTCTATTGAATGATTAGATGGTAAAAAAGTTTATCTAATTATACAATTATATTTATTTGAATTATAAAAGATTTTTTCTATTTATTTTTTTTTAGTTGCATGATATCGGTTAATTTAATAAAATAAAAAACGTGTACTATATGAAATTTTAAGAATAATTTTAGATTTATCTAAATTTTTGACGAATATTTAAAATAATACTTTTCAAATAATGTATATATATATATATATATATATATATACATATATATATATATATATATATATATACATAATATATATATATATGTGTGTGTACGTGTGTGTATATGTGTATAAGAAATTAATAAACTTTGATAAATTGAAATAATTAAATGATTAAAAATTATTATTCCATTTTATTAGAAAAGGATAGAAATAAATCTTATAAAAATACACTACAATGTAATGTTTTGTTAAATAAATAATATTTTTAAATCCAATACTTTATATTTGTAACCATTTTATTTTTCACTAATGCTCTTATTGTAAATAATTTTCAATTTTCTAGATTTTGCATAAATAAAGTTTAAAACATATTTTTTAAAATAAAAATTAAATTTTTATTCGAAAATTGAAAGAATACATATTATTTTTTAATATTGATACATTAATGACAGAAATATTTTTATATATTTATAAAATAATTCAATTAAAAAATGATTCAATTAGAATATATTTTAAATGATAATAAAAAATGGAACATATTAAGGAAGACAAACATTTGGTGTAGCAAACACTTGCTCTCGAATTGAAGCTGAATTATTAATGAAAATGAAATAGGATTTGTATTTATTCAACAAAATTTGATAGTATTGAATGTTATCAAGTAGAACTCATCGTCTGATGTGCAACGAGATAAATTTATAAGAACTTAATATTAATGAAATCAAATTTAGGTCATGAAGAAAGATTTACAAAATGAGAAAAGTGATGAAATGGATAACGTAGCATATGGCTAGGTAGATAATCCGATTTGTTTTTCTGATAAAAAATTACCATTTCGTGGAAAGTGTTGAATAACATAAATATTTACTCTGTAAAAAATGTATATGGAAACATATATGGCCGCGGTTATGTTTTATATCGTGGAAAAAATGTTCTGAATCGAGGAAAATAGCAACGATAATATCTGCGACTTAAAAAAAATGTTTGAGGTGAATATATAATCAATAACTTTATGTAAGTTATCTTTAAATAGTCTAACTTTCAACTTTTCTTTTTTATGTTATTTCACTATTCTTAATAGTTATTTTCAATTATAACTTATTTATTTTTGAAGCATAGTATTAGATTTGCACGAATATTTTAGAGTATAACATTTTTCTCGGTAGAAAATCTTTTTCGTTTTTAAAATAAGCATATAATTTCACTGAATCTTTATTCATTTCTTATTATTTACATACTTAAAACCTATCGAAACAATTCGTAGTTAAGAATTGATTAACAAGAAATTGAAAATTATGTATTTATTTTTAAATATGTGTATTTTTATAAAATATACTTTATAGTAAAATGGATAATTAATAATTCGTAATTGTTTTACTTTAATTGTAGCTATTTGAAAAGATATTGCTATGAGTAAATTCAATTACGATCAGAGACTGGTGGACTTGGTTCTTGTAAATGACAAGTTTTATCTACCCTGACTAGTTTCGGTTATTGAGCAATCAACAGATACTTTTAGTTATTTACAAAAGATCTAAGGATATCTCAAGAACTGAGATTCGTTGTGGCAGGCAGAGATTCGTTTCATTCACAAGGAACAAGATTAACAGTACAATACACTAATAGAATCACAGAAGTGAAAAGAAATATTAATCATTATAGGTTTAATTAAGATCAATATACATTTCAAATCAAATAAAACATATTAATTGTTTTTTATATAAAATTCATGCAGAAAGGAACGCAGAATAATAAAATAAATAAAGTAGAAAAGAGATTGTTGGACCGCCGCCAAAAATAATTATAAAATTATTTTTTTAAAACTTGATTAAACTTTAAATTAAAACGTATATGCACTGTGAATCCTATATGATTTGTGGTTTTTATCATTGAAATTTTCAAATTTAATTTTAGTGCCGGTCCAACAGTGTCGTATTTACACAGACAAGTTTGAAAATTAAAAGCTATCTGAACATATAAATTATTGAAACTGTCCAACTTACGATTATAACTGTGACACTGTCTCTGTTTTTACCCCAACAACGTTGCAAAAACATGCACACATACACGGTACGTAAAACCAATTTGAAAGTTTATACCTGATATACCGTAAAATGAATAAAATTCGCACCTTAACATTATGTGGAATTGCACCACGCGTCAATCTTTCAAACAACGACACGTTTATTCAACCTACATCAATTTTCACTACATTTAACGACGTTACATCTATACGATAAGTTTGTCAAGCAACTTGAAACCATGGTCCATTCGCGCAAACAGTTCTGAAGTGGTACGAAACGAAGAGGCTCGATTCAATAAGGTGTGTAACAATAACACTACAAAAACGGCGCTACGATGAGGTTTCGATTCGTGTTTCGGTAATGCGGTGCACAGTATCTCTTGATTCGGGGGCTATTCTAACGACAGATTACGTGATCTGAACGTACCATGTGAATTATTAAAGATCCGGGTTTATCAAACATACATATATCCGATCATTCCGAAAAAAGTTCTTTTCCCTTTGCTCGAAATGTAATGGTGCTGTTGTAGTGATCATATAATATAATTTATGAAAAACGATCGAAACTTTTTGCACGCGAAAGTAGGTCAGTGACGAGAAGTACTACTTACTTTTTTATAAAAAGCACATAAGTCTGTCAATGGATAAAAACGCTTTCGAACGTCATATTTTATAATTTCAGTAGCGATTTGACGAAGGTAAACGAATACATACATATATATATATATATATATATATATATATATATATATATATATACAATCTTGTCAAAAATTATTACATTGAACATACTTATTATAAAATAACTAAAATACATAATGTTACATTGACAACTGTCAAATGTTAGTATTTATTAGTGTATTATAAAAACATACATGCTTTCTATAAATAACAAAAAATAATGATGGAATGTGACCATAAAGAGATTCGCATCGTAATACTTGTATTATATAAAATTGAAATATAACAATGTATCATTTGTTACACATTAGAGAAACATTGAACAAGTAAAAGTTTGTATATTATATTATAATTCTTTTTAATATTAAAAGAGTAAATGATCTTGCAATAGAACAAAACAAACATTAACTGCGACTTTAAAAACGAATAGAATATGATATAGTGTTGGCACTGTGGCTAAATTTATTTTGATAACAGAATTACTCACCGAATAATTCGCAAATATTTTTCTTATCAAAAATGTTAAATAATTGATTTTCGATCAGCTTTGAATGTGAGTATGTGTGTGTATATATGAGTTCAATTGTGTACCTGCGTTTCGATGGTGATATAGTCATCCTCAAAGTACTAAAATACAGAATTTGCAAAAATCTAAACAACAATGTATAATGTCTGAGCAAAAATCCAAAATACTCAATAATTAGTTATTGAATATTTTTAATCATTAAAATATTTCTGTGGTTTGTAAAGTGAGTGGAAATTCATTTCTAAAACAATTAGAGTAAAAATTAAAGGGATCACTAATTTAATATAAAACATAAAAATATGTTTATAGATGAATAGTTTTTTTTTACTGGGGAAAAGACATCAACAATCCAATAAACACATTCATACATTTTATGCTAAGATATTTAAAGAAACTTTTTGAGAGACTGAAGAGACGAGTAGAGTTCATCACCCACCATTAGTGATAGTTTGATGGTTCAATTTTGTAAAAAAAAGAATCAAAACATTAGACAATAATCTATATAAGACTGTGAAGTGTGTGAAGCCATTAAACACAAATCCATTCGAAAATGAAACATGAATAACTCAACAGAATTATGCACCTTTATCTTAAGACAAAATAGAGATATGATAGATATGAGATTTCAATGTATTAGATTGGTAGAAAAATAATTGCGGTTTATAATCCTCAAATTCATATACATTTACATATTTTTTAATTTTTCTCACTGTATAAATTGGTCCAGAACTGTTGGATGACTTACACTCAACTTTTGTGCAAGCTCTCGAATTGTTGTGTGTAGTTCTGAATCAATTAACGTCTTCAGTCAGTCGTTATGAACTGAATAAAGACGTCCGCGACCTTCTTCATCTTCAAGACACTTGTCCCCAGCAAGAAATTTTCAGAATCTCCATTGCACAGTACGTTCCTTAACAGTATCCACACGAAAATATTGTTTATTTTATGAACAGTTTCTGCTCGTTTACGCGTTTTAACTTATACAAAAAATTGATCTTATTTACTTCTTTTCCATCTTTAATTCAATAGTCCATTTTGAAGCAAAGTTAATAATAAAATCAAAGTCGATTTTATCAAAATACAGACCGAAAAATTCACTTTAAAATGATAATAACATGAACACGATGAAATGACACTTTCACTGAAAAAAGTTAAGGTTAAAATTCAAAAAATAAAAAACGCAATTATTTTTTTACCAATCTAATATAATGTGTGAATATGAGAAACAACTCTTGATTTATCGACATATAAATCGGACACTAATAGCATTAGATGCCGGCGCCTCCTTAAACTCCAAATAACTAGTATTGACGATGATTAACATTATCAGTGAAATATGGTCCATATCTCAGAGGATTTTATTAAAAATATCAGTATTTTGCATATAAAAAAATAAAAGACATATTTATTAAATTTATAATGTATTGATCTTGTTTTAAAATCACTATTTGATATCTACTAATATCAATATTAAAGAAAGTATATAAAATAAAAATATGTATTTTGATTTTTTTCTCTGTACATCGTATGAACATTTGAAATAAATGTATTTAAATTGAAAAACTACACGAAAGAGTAAAAATATTCTGCAGAAGTAAACAGAGTTTTCAAATATTCTTTTTAGTGTTCGTGAGCAGAAAAGAAATTGTAAAAAACTCGAAACATGTTTTATATACAATTCAAGTTCGGTTCAAAAGTTTTAATTTATTTTTAAAATTCAGTGAAGAATTGTGTTTGACATAAAACTAGTATTTAATTATTTTGCACACAATCAGACGTTTTATTTCTATGACATTTAATTTCTTTTCGAATTATAAGTAAGTAGATATTTAGAAAACATATATTTATTATAAAATTGATAAATATTCTGTTTAGATATTGAGATTAAATTAAGTTTTAAACTTTATTTTGAAAAGACTAGTACGTGTTTCTTAGATTACATTATATATTTTAAAATAATGTCAACATTAAAATTGTACCAAGATACTTCTTTTTATTTACAAGATATTCATTTTTAATTAGCATATTTTTTTAACAAAAAAGTTTGTATTTTCTTTCTACTAATTAATATTACAAGATATTTTTAATTAAATAATGAAATTTAATATGTCTACATTTAAAAGTGGGTTCAAAAAGTAAATTATTTTACAATTATTTTAAGAATGGCCATACAACTATAAGAGATTAAAATTAACAAAAAATATATTAAATATTACAGAACATAATTATAGAAATAATAAATTTAGATTTTACAACCGAATTTTTTTAATTACAGTTATGATAAATTAATTAAAAATAAATTATTAAATAATGTCCCTTTGTTTCAAATGAAAGCTTTATTTTCTACATTTAAATAATAAAAAAGTCTCTGACATATATATATATATATATAGATATTTTAATTTCTAAAACATTTGTATTTACTTTTTATATATCTCTTCTAAATAAATTTCAAAATTAATGTAAATTCATACTGTACATAGTCAATTATGCGATTTTGACAATATTAAATACAAAATAACTCTGAAAACTCAATGTATTCCACTTTTAAAAATAAAATTCAAAACCCAACTATTCTTCAACTTCAACCATATGTGTATATATATATATATATATATATATATATACGCACACTATTCTGAACCCACAACACAAATAATACAATGAAAATGAAGCAATAAAGCTTTTGTAAATCGCTATTGAAATGCAAATTTAAAAACACTATACATTTTTCAACGAAATTTTATATTCGCCGTATTATTTATTTCAAGGGCTATAAAATAGTTATTCAGAAATATCTTAATAGCAAATAAAATAAAGAAAAGAAGTAGCATAAAATGAAAATATTTATATATATATATATATATATATATATATATATACACGTGTGCTGTGAGTGTAAAGCAAACTGTTCTAAATGTATAATAAAAAGAATTTGCATCTAAATATGTAAGTAAATGCATTGTTAAATTATTTTCTAAAAAAGATTATTTTGTTAGTAACGATTCGAATACCGAATAATACACATACATAATATATATATATATATACACACATATATATATATATATATATATATATATATATATATATATATATCAACAAAAAGAAACACAGGAAAAAAATTAATTAAAAAACTGTCAAAAGGTGTTTTTTGATTAATAAACAGAATATGATTATGTCAAAGAAATTATGATAAATTGGAACTCACCCGTTTTATCTTCATTTCCTAAAAGACACGTATCTGTAAAATAAGAAAACACTCATGTATTCATAATCAATACGTTGATATTTCATGAGATAAATTATTTTTAGCCATATGTTTGTACGTTAACTAAAAATTAACTGCTATTTTAAGCAAAGTTGAAAGGTTTTTATATGAACGTTTTTATTTAATACCTTTTTCAAACACGGACAAACATTTATTTATTTATATACAGGATTTTTTATATCTACATATACATATATACATATATATATATATATATATATATATAGAGAGAGAGAGAGAAAGAGAGCGAAGTAAAGCTTTTAATATACATGTGAATTTATATGTGTGTATATATATATATATATATATATAGCATGCTAGAAGTAACAAGAACAAATAGGAAAAGAGTAGAATGGATACGAAAACAGACAGGAGTCACAGATGTAATAAGACGAGTAAAAAGTCTGAAATGGAAATGGGCATGTTGCAAGAACAGAAGATAACCGATGAACAACATAAATTATTAACTGGGAACCAGAGAATATAAACCTTTTTCAGATGTTCACTATTTAAGATCAGCAACAAATGATAATAAAGACACAAATTAACACATGGAAAAAACTGTTGTTGGGGTCTTGTATCCATAGGTACGGTCAAAAATAACACGACGACGACACAGATGATGTCCAAACACCTCAATACGTGGAAAAAGGAATATAAAGTACCAAGAAAGAGATCAATGAACAGGTGGAATGAGGAAATTATTTTTTTTGTTGGAAATCAGTGGTAGAGAGAGGCATTCAATCACACAAAATGGAAAATCATGAAAGAGACCTTTATCCAGCAGTGGATTGACAGAAGCTGCTGCTGCTGATGATAACATATATATATATATATATATATATAAAAGTATTAATATTAATTTTTCATTTAATGTTTCAAGAATTAGAACATTTATTTCTGTATTTTCAATATCAACTTTATAAGTTTTTTTTATTATAAAATTAAAAATTTTCTACATATTTATTTCTATTTACATTTTTAATTTGGTTCTTATCAAATTATTATATTCTTCTTCTATCTCATTTTTTTTATTCCATTATACATGTATAATTCTATTTATGAAATTAATTCATTCATAAATTCATCATTTTATGGAATTATTTTTAACATCCTGAGAGAATTTCATTTATTAAATATAAATTTCCAAAAAATATATTTTTTAGAATAAAATACATAAATAAGAAAGATATTATACCGAGAATAATACAATCAAGATTAATTAATACCGAATATAGTTGTTTTAAACTGAGACATTTTGTGAAAAAAGGTTTGAACATTTTATGTCATGATATTTTACATAAAATTATAGAAAATATATAAAAATTAAAATTATACTCATTGAAAGAAGATATAATTTATTAATAATCTTTTTAAAATATCAAGATTATTTTATGTGACTTTAGAAAATAAGAATATAATAATAGTAAAATAAATTTTTGTCAGAAGTTTAAATGATTTTTAATAATCAGCTTTAAATTATGATCATTATACGTTATCTCCCGCGATTTAATTAAGAATAAAACTATAAAATCAGATATATAAGAAAGATATATCAATATATTTCCATAAATGAATTAGAACCTATGCAATACATTTTTTATCATATTACAGTATTCAATATTTACATATTATTCAGTTTGGATTTGTTTATACGTATTTTCTGGCGATACTATTATATTTATAGAGCAGAGGTGTAGACACAATCATTTTCCGAGAAAAACTTTTCTGTGCCTCTGAAAATGATGCCATAGATATTCAAATACGTATAAACCAAAATTGAAATGAACAATAAACAGTTGTTGAATATTTTTATAAGAAAAGTTTTTATTGTGTTTGCGATATTATGATTCATTTGTAAAAAAAAATTATCATATTTACCAAACTATACTTGAAAATTAAACAAAGTTTATCTATTTTTAAACTGATTTTACTAGTGAATAAAAAATACATGTCACATACAGTAATAATGATGAGATTGTATTTAAGACAAAAAGCAAACATTAGTTGATAGAAGTAATTACTTGTTTTAATTAAGATTTTATTAAAAAATATACAAGTATATTATTTATATGAGGAAATGACATTTATGTATCATATAAGGAAAGATTTCAATCGATATATATATATATATATATATATATATATATATATATATATGCATAAATAAGTGTGTTTGTGTAAAGGTTGGAATGTAGGAATACATATACACAAATACCAACTGTCAACAATAGTATGAAGCTATAAATTCTACAATATAACACTAATTTAGTGGTTAGCACCTAGAAGTGTTGACCACAGAGTCAAGGTGCAGCAAATCTTTCTCAGACTGTCGCTTTTCATTAGATAATACAATACATCTTCTACACTACATGCCCGTTGTTTTTTTGTATGTACTAAGACGTAACCAAGAAAAATGTGCCAATGTTTTATTTCATTATCCTTGCTTATATTGATTGATTATTTTAATATTTTAATAAGGTTTGTGTTTATATATATATATATATATATATATATATATATATATATATGCACTCCACTACATGTAATGTTATTATTAAATATGTAAATTGTATAATTATGAACCTAATGAAATAAATAAATATTAATTATCGTGGTAACTACAATCATAGATAAAGATCTTATCTGTTTATTGTATATTGTATGAAAAACGTATTTTGTGCTTGCGTGTTTTCAATTTATTTTCAGATTATTATTTATGATTTTACCCTTTAATCGAACGCCTACAATGTGCACTTTGTGCATCCACTGAAATCAAACGATAAATGTTAACGCATGGAATTTATCGGAAACATAGTTAATCGTCTGAAGGATAACGAACGATTGGTGAAATACGTACTATTTCCTGATGGAGTGCTTCCACGTTTTCGTCAGGAGAGTTAATCGAGTAAATATTTCAACAGATTTATAATCACTTTTTTTTAAAAAAGAAACGTAAAAATGTTTTTATACATGTATTTCAAAAATAAATTGATTCGCAATAATGAACTTAAGTATACTTTTCAGATTTATTTATGATTTTAGTGCTTTTCCTAAAGATTTAAAAAAAATGAATCAGTGTTCCAGACAAAAATAGTGAGTTTTCTGTTTTATTTCTATTGATAAAATAATATGTATCTATATTGCAATTTAATTTTTAAAAACCTCATAAAAATATAATAATTACACAATCCCTAGTAAGCATCAAATTTATATGAACCGTATAAGGAACATAAAAATTTACCTTATATAAACCTTATACAAAACATATACGGTTTGTATAGTCACCACTATCATCCCACTATCATCCATATATGGTCGTTGAGCCTATAAAATGTGACCTTCTTTACCGTATAAGGATTATATAAAGCCGCTTTATATGCCTTAATATAAGGTATATATGATGTGTCCATATAAGGATTCTGATCCTTATAATGAATATCTAAAACCTTATGCGGAAGATATAAGGTTGAGGATTACTAGGGATAATGATTAATTTTCACAAAGTTACTGGAATTCCTGCATGATTTGAATTAAAATAAAAAATTTTACAATAATACTTTTTCGGAAGGCTCTAAAAAGCAGGTCGTTCAAAATTAAAGAACGAAAATTTGTTTGTTATTCTTACATTTTTTGCACAAAAATAGTTACTGAAAATAATAATTTGTAATGAAATTATGTTCAGAAAAGTAGAAAACATTACAGGGAATGTATGTTTATAATTCTTAATAAATTATTTTGCTTAAGAAACTAGTTCTATTGGATTTTACAAGACTATATTTCTATCAAAGTTTTGTTGTTTTTCATTTTGTAAAACATCCATGCATATTTTATAAAAATAAAGAATTGTCGCATGTACAAACTGAATGTTAAAATATATACATAAAAAAATTACAGATGCTTGAAAACGTTTTAAATAAACATATTTTAGTGTTTTTAGATATGATTAAATATCGTTCTTTGTACTGAAATTTTATTGAAGAGTAAAAGAAAACAATAATAGAAAATTATTCGAACAATATAAAGATTGTGTAGAAGTACTAAAAAAATATTTATTTGACTAAATGTAAGTTCAAAATAATTCCATAGTCTATTAAATATAAATAAAAAAGTTAATTATTCAAATTAATTGATGGATTTGAAATTGTATAGAAATTTCCAGACGCATTAGTTTTATATAAAAAATTGCATACAGAATTATATTCAATTAGAGAAAATGTTTTCACATATTTTATTAAAAAAACCAATTCAGTCGACATATCATATTATGCATATTATAAATTATGCTTTTTGCTTGACATGCTTCATTACTTGAACATTCTGAAGGCGGACACTAATACAAAGAATAAAATGTAGTCTCACTAATTTATTGTCAAAATAAACAAGTTCCTTCTTGATAGAGAGCGTGTAGCACGCAACAACAATATTATACAATATTTCCAAGAGATCTAGTTCGAAATATAAGCAGAATGAATGAATGAGGTTCTGTTATATTGGAGAATACAAATAATGATATTTTTAAAATAAATATCTAACAAATCGGATTGAAATAAATTCAGTTTTTTCGATCATTTTTTCTTTCCAATTTGTTATTTTTTTTTATTGTAAAATTAAAAAAATCAGTTCTAGTATTGTTATTCAGTTTGTAAAAATGGTAATTATCTAATACTTTTTTTGCAGAAAAATCATTTATTGATTTAATATATTTCAATGTTAATTTTTAGAAAAAATACATTTTTATATATATATTTTTTTAAATAATACACATTTAGAATAAAAGCATAGCTGATTAATAATAAAAATATAATTTTAAATATATTAAAAATATTCATTATTAGAGAATAATTAAATTATTTGGTACAATTATGAATATATTTTGGAAACGGAACACATTAAATATCAACTACATTTATGTTAACTTGTTTAAATAACAAAATAATGTAAACATTATGTACAAATAGTAATTTCAACAGTTTACATTTATGTGAACGTATTGAAGTTTTAATGATATTCATGTATCAGTAAAGGAAGAGTATTGCTAAATTTTTAAAAAAAAATCAATAATTGATGATTCAGCGCATATATCATATTCCACATAGTGAATCACCTTTCCTTAATAATGTAACTACATACAATTAAGTTTTGTAAGTAATTCATACATTATCTTATATAGTAATCTATAATATATCAGTGATTCTCAATTTTTGATCTGACTAAAAATTAAATATTGTAAGATGCAAAAATTTAAGAATTGTATTTCTAGTAAGTGTACGTTTATATTTATTTTATAAAATGTTTATAAAAAATATTGACGTGAATTTTTTTTAATAAACTAGTAGACCCGGCCCCCCACTCGTTACGCTAGGCGAACCTTGGGGAGCTTTGCCCTCCGCTAGTTCTTCCCTAACGAATAACACAAATTAACAAATTATACGCACCGATAATCTGTGTACAATGTAAGTCGTAAAATTTTTATTGGAAAAGTTTATAACAAATTAATAACAAAATACAATGTTAAAATGTATAACAATTTTTTTACTCTAAAGCTTCAGTGAATACAATATTTTGAATGAATTTCTTATCAGTTTTGTACTGAAATCTTATACACATCTTGCGTTTTACACCGTGAGAGAGCACATGTGACTGATGTTAACCAATCAGTACACAGACCACACGATATCCATCAACCAATCATTGATGATTGGGAATAGAAATGGTTAACGTGCTACTTTTAGAGTGTAACGAGGGGAACGGCGTTGCGAGGAGGTGGTCTACATGAAAAAAAATTTTGTTTTATGGAAATTTTATGATAAAATTATTTTTTATATATAGAAAAATAATATGATATATATAAAGTGAGAGAGAGAAAAAGAGAGGTAGATAAATAGATAGATAAGACACTATCAAATAAAAGTTAATATTAATTTTTAAATTGTCAATACACTGCCGGTAATCACAAATGGAAGATGATAATTGTTTTTACAAATGGTAACCGGTAGTACAAATAGAAAAATGTTCGGTACTTTTATTAAAGTCTTTATAAGAGAAATTCGTTATTTTCTTTTTTTTCTCAAAATTAATGTAAAAATTATTTTATATTATACACTAGCAACGATTATAATCAAATATTAAACAATAATTAATTAGTTAGTTAACTAATTAAGTAAGATATCTTATTATTCTGAATTTTTTAGTTATAAAATATTAAACTACTCAAATGTTAGTATCGAAATTTGAGAATCACTGTTTTCTTTATTTGAATTATTTTAGGAATTAAAATCATATCTGTCAACATCATCCTCATTAATCATTTGAGATAATGATTTTTTTATTGAAGAATATTATATATATATATATATATATATATATAATTATATATATATATATATATATATATATATATATATATATATATTCGCAAGATCGATTTCAGGCATTTTGATTAATAAAACGATAAGTAACCATTTTAGTTTCAATTTTCTATGAACCATTCATATCTTTCTCTACACATACACACACACATAGACATATACATATATATATATATATATATATATATATATATATATATGTATATATAAGCGTTTGAATGTAGGTGGATGTTTAGGCGTGTATGAAATTGTGCCAACATCGATTGTACCTATCAATTATATGAATTATATTCGCCTAAAAAGTCGCTGAAATATAATTAATTTGAGATGTATAAATAGAAAACAATTAAAATATAATAATATTATAATAATAGAGAAATAAATATTAATTATACATACATATATACATATATATATATATATATATATATATATATATATATATATAACGATCGAAAGAGATAAATAGGTAGGTAGATAGGCAGAAATATTAATAATGTAAATATAATCTTCAATTATGAAATTCTTTGAATAATAAGTTCTGTTAGTATTTAAGCTTCATTGTAGACTCTAAATGTTATTATAATATCAAAAGTAAATTCGATCGGGATTGGAAATTAATAACCTTTTAAAATAATTGAAAAACGTATGTATCTTAAAATTAAAAGAAAAACTGCGTATTGCTGTAGATTAATATTTAGTTGTTGATAAAATGACCTATTTTTATTTTTTTATTGTTCTTATTTTTCCAATAATTTATACATATTTTTTATATTTCTATGTTTTTAAATTGATTGACAAAAATATTATTTATTTTTAATACTTCAATAACGTTTAAAGGAATTATAGATTAATAATATGAAATGAAGAAATTATTAATTATTTCGATAAAAATTTAATCTCCACATTAGTAACAACAGTTATTTATCATAATTTAATATTTTTTTAACAAATAAACAAATGAAACATGTGTGCATCTAATTTGATTGAAAATGACTAATTCATTGGTAAGAAAAACACTTAATGAACTTGGATCTTGAGAACGTTGTTAAAATAACTTAGATAAAACAAAAATGGACGTAATTATTTTCTCAGTAAAAAACTCTAGTCTAAATGAATACCTCATCGATCAAGAACTTCTTGTGCTAACAATGTGATTAATTCGAGGTCTCTAATGTTCATTTAATGTTCTATTACAAATTATATAACGTATAGAATTATTTTTCTTTTTAAGTATATTTAAGTCTTATTTATTAGTAAGATAAATAATAAATATGTGAAATAAATCAGAACTCCTTACAAATATGTAAATTTAAAATACAAAAAAATTTATTGTATGAGAATAGTAATTTTATTAAAAAAAAATAGAAAGAGAAAGTTCGAATATTTATTATATTTTAAATATATAAAAGACTGTAATTTTAGGTACGAAAAAAATTCATATGATGAATGTTAAAAAAGTAAAAGTTCTAATGTGCTTGAAAATAATTATAACGAGTCAGTTCGTGGTCTGAAATTCTACACATTTTATGGCTTTAGCGAAACTGCTTATTAACCCTATATTCTAAGAGATTAAATAAAACAATATTTAACTAGTACCTTTTAAGAAGAAAATGAAAACTCTCAGTTTCTCATTAGTAGGACATAACACAATTATAGTATTTTAAAAGTATTGTACATGTAATTTTTCATTAAAATTAATCACTGTATATTATTATTATATATATATATATATATATATATATATATATATATATATAATTAAAGTCACTGTGTATTTGATACAATATTATTATAATTAATAATAACGAAGTAAATATGATTAGAAACTCTGAATAAGACGAGACTTTATAATTATAAATTAACGAAGTTAGCAACTGGAGCACTTCAAACAGAAGATCTCTCGACGTTGCAAAAGAAGTTTTCACATACAAAATTACACGTTTAATCTATCATCCTTGTACATATGCTCGCGATTAACCGACTGACGTGAGACCCCCGCGGATACGACTATACACCCCCCTTATATTTTGTGTCTTGCGATCTGGACGAGAAAAGCGACCGCCACCAGCGTCGCCACCCATCTCCAGTGAGGGAAACACCTGTCCCCTCAATGAACTGACTGTGGGAGAGTTAACAGGGAGGTTTTGACAGTCACGGAAGGGTAGTTGTTGTACTGATGTTATGTAGATATGTATGCAAGTGTACAACAGAAGGGAAATCAACCAAGCATCAAGTCACTATTGTCGTTACGGTGGATGAACAGGAATCTAGCTACTTAATTGTGATTACCATTAAAACTGTTTCGTTGTCTTATACTATGTTGTTGTGGCATTAACACACGCATGGGAATCACAAGGCGATGGAAAAATGTTAATACGACGAAGCGTTCTACAAATACCTATTGTTTCTCATCACTTATTTTGCTCAGACATACAAAAAAAAATTCTTTGTATATTGATTTTCTTTTAAAAAAATACATTCGAAGTGGAATGAATTTTGCGCTTTATATACATGTTCTGTTTTAAAATTATCATTTTTAATGTTATACTAAGACAGCTGATCTTACTATGATATCATTCAAATCATACTTGCATATATATATATATATATATATATATATATATATATTGTTAATTTAACTTAAAACATTTAAAAATAGTAATAATATTGTTTATTTTATTAAAACAGCAAGAAATTGATGATTTTATATTTTTTTATTGTTTTAAATTTCAAATTTATAATATGAAAAAATCGAAAAAAAATAAAATTTAGAAGTTATAGGAAATATTGGTCTCATGAGTGAAAGAGATCAAGCAAGAAAAAGTGAGATATACATATCAAATGTAATGGAAAATAAATTATAAAAGTACATTATATATTTGATTATTCTGTGAACAATAAGAACGACTGTGCAAAAATATATTCTCGCTTTGACATATTACAAAAAAATAAAAAATAAAATAAAAAAATATAAATAATATAAGTAGCTATACTCGTATTTGTAAAGAAACAATATTTTCATTATCTATTTTTGAATATTGACAAGCAGTGTCATAAATGAGTTACAAAGAAGCGTAGTGATTTTTTATAAAAGAATTTACCTTATTTTTACTACGTGAATATGTTACCTCTTTGAAAAGTGTTAATACTTTCACGTGAATTCTTTCCAAAAAAATATCTCTGAACCCAAGAATGAAAAAATGAGATGATTTGGGATCATTTATTGAATTTGTACATAAATGCAATTGGAATTCAAAGAAAATCGTTCAGTATATTTATAATGGATTATTTATTAAAAAAAATGTAAAATGTAAAACAAAAAGAATACTTTTATTATTCCATAAAGCTTCTTATATATTTTCAGACAGTTTTAAAAAATGTGATGATAGAAATCACTTTTTAGTTTGTTTTTTTCATCTATAAATCATATATATATATATATATTAAAAACATAACCTGATATTACTAGAATTTTCTATTACGTAATGCTACTTTGGTTCTCATTCATTTGACTGAAAACTCGAGCTGTGCTTAACTGACATAAAATTCTCTCGAATCGATTCAATTGATACTATTGTTGACACGTCCTATTCGACAATCAAATCAATTGATTCAATTTAATTGACATGTCATCGAAGCTTAACAGTATATCATCAAAGGACGAGGATAATGATGATGACATGTAATACCTGTCATAAGTTATATAACAGACAAAGATGAAAAAATAATGCTAAATATCAGTAATCACAAAATCATTTGCAATGCGAACTATTGTATATCAATTACTTAGTACTCATTTCAATCAAGGATTTAATTAATAACATTACATTAAATTGTATAACATGGATCTATTCAATCTGAATTCACGTGTTTGCATGTTAATGTTTATAACATTCTAATAATAATATCAACATAGCTACCTGCGTTGTGTATTCCCATACGTGGTTAATTTAAATAATTTTTTCTCTGTACATATATCTATATAGGTAAATATATATATATATATATATATATATTCATACAGATTACATAGTTGTTTCTACTATTTATACATTTATAACACGATTCGTATGTAGATATGCAATGGGAACTTGAAATATAGAATTTTATACGAAAACTAAAAAAATATACTCAAACAGCAAACATGTACACGTTAAGGAATTATTTTAAGATGAAAATAAAAAAGTAATCAGTATACAGATGTGTATCACATGTTCATTATATTCTGACTTGATTATATATCTGGTAAAAATTTATAATTAATATCTTTTAACAACAAAAAAAAGAGAAAATAATTAAACCAATTTATTAAAAAATAACAAACCTATCATAAATCATTTTTTTTTTGCCCCACATACCACACTACTTTTTTCCAATCAAAAATATACAATAAATTATTATTGATTATTTTTGTTTGTCGCTTATGCGCATTTCGATGGAAATGCTATCATCTTCATTGCTTCAATGTATAGAAAAATTTTAGACAACCCTCTCTAAAGATAGTATAAATGTCAAACTAGTACTAAAGTAAATAATAAGTACGAGGAGTGGGTAAATAGTTTCGAGCAGGAGCTTGTAATTTAAGTGGTTTGAGATACTGAGATCAAATAAAGAAAGAAAGCTTTGAACAGAAAAATTTAGATGATATATTTATTTTTTAATATAATCATTATGAAAATCAACAGATTTTTGATCACATATAAACAAGTTTCTTGATTCTGTTAGTAAGGAAATTTGATGATTGTCCAGCTAATCTTTCACGGATGCCCTATCTCGCCTGTCAGAAGGAAAATGTTTTCCTTTCAGATTACGGTTTAGTACTAGACATAAATGAAAATCGGATGGCACCAAATCTGGGCTTTAACTATGGTGTAAAATAGCATCGCATTTGTTTAATTTAGGGCTTCTTGGGTGACTTTTGAAGTGAACTGTCTTGCATTGCCATGATGAAGTGTAGTTGTGTTACGATTAAGTTAAAGCTCTCCTGAAGGATTAGATGGAAGGACACACATTAAATCTGTTCACTAACGGAATGACGAAACTTATTATACTTTGATAAAAATGTATTTACAATCCCGATGATTATTTTGAAAAATGAATTTATCATTTGAAAGATTATATTTTAAGATTTCTTTCTTTTTTATTTCATATTAATATTTCAACATTTTTAACAGTCATGTTCTATCGCAAAATATCAGGTGTTTTTCGTAGAATAGGGATAAAAATATGAAAAATGAATATATAAGAAAAAAGATATAATTTATAATACAATTTTCTAGAACTGTAACGAAATTTATTTTTACATATGAATTTCTCATGTTTAAGTTTTTTTGTATTTTATCACTTTGAAGATTATAGCTTCACCATCAAAATAGACATTAGCAACAATCAAAAATGGTTAATAATCATTTATTGAATATTAAAGAAGTGGCTAAGACTACAGAGAAAAAATAATGAGTGGGCTGAGAGAAAAAATAATTTGTAAAAATAGAATTTATATTTAATATCAACACAAGTCAAATTTTAGATCATATTTAAAAAGACAGACTAAAAGATAATAAAAGGCACTATATTAAAAATATATAAATAATTATTAAAAAGTCATTACTTTCGATGTTCATGCAATATTTTTTCAAATTTATTCAAGTAAAAATTGATTTAATTGTTAAACTTTTAAACAAAAATTATTCCACATACATACATTTTCAATTTTGTAATTGCACCATTGATTAATCAAAATTAATATTGGTATATAATCCAAAAATTTATTCATAATATTCTACTCATTAAAAAATTTTAACTCTAATGAAAAAAGAATGTTTTTTTTTTAATAACAGAATGCTGTTACAAAACCGAGAGCAACTTTTCAAACAATCTGTTTAAGATCTGTTTTTCCATAAAATGTATTTATTATTTTCATTCTACAGTAAAACTTCTCGCATATATATTACAAATTAGATACATTATATATTATGTTCATATTTATGAATAAGATTTAAAATGATATTTAAAAAACAAATATATTTTTATCAGAAAAATCCAATTTATTTCAATTGTATTTATGTAATATGAAAATGTAAATAACTTAAAAGCAAAAAAATAAATCTCCAGAATGTAATGTTACGTTGTAATAAATAAAAATAATTTGAACAAAAAATTATATTTGTGAGAAGCAAAGTTATTTATTATATCCTTAATTAAACAGTTTTTATAATTTTCATTGTTATATTTTGATATATAAAAGTAGATGTTTATTTCATGTACGACATCTTTTTTTATTAACTATATTTAAAATCGTAACAAGTATATTGTTATATAATTTATGTCTTATTATCTTACAATTTATTTACTGTACTGTAATTAATTTTTACTTGTTCTGTATCTCATTAACATTGACCTTTATTATACTATTTTACTATATCTGTCTATATATATATATATATATATATATATATATATATATATATATATATTGTATAATATTAGTTTAAATATAAAGAAATATTTAAATTTTATAAAAAGGGAGATAAATATTTGAAACCGTGATTTGATAAATATAAAATTTAACTTTAAAAAACGTTTATAATTTCTTATGCTGTTTGTGAGAAAATAAGTTTGTTTTTCACTTGATTATGAAGTAATTAGAATGTTTATTTTTATATTTTCAAGTTTTAAATATCATTAATATGTTTTTAGCATAACATAAATAAATAACGTTTTCTTATACTTAATAATAAATAATATATGAAAAATAATCTAGAAGATTCAATTTTACGTTGTGTTTAAAAAGATTTATGTTAATTAAGTTCTTCAATAAATTATTTATACTATTCTATCTGTTTTTAAAATTCTAGACAAATGGTGAAAAGCTAGTTTTTTTCATTTTGAATCATTGATATATTTTTAATTTATTGATTTGACTTGTTTCATAGCTTTTTTATTTTTTATAATAACCGTTAATAAAATTTATATATTAATATTAGTAAGAGATATTAATTTGTCTTTCAAATGAATATGAATATAGCTTGATTTTTTAAATTTTTATTATACTTGTATTGATTTGAGTTATTTTTAAACATATAGTTGTTTATTTTTATGTAATTACTCTAATCCCGTTAATATATTGTCCTCTTTGGCTTAATTTCATTGTATCACTTATTGAACCATTTTGGTAGGTCCGTTGTCCTCTTATTATCCACCTTATTATAGTTTGATGTATACTAATAATAGACATTAAACTATTAGATGATTTAAGAGCCTAAACATATTCAAAAATGATTTAAATGAACCAAACCGAAGATAATATTGTTTTTTCTTTCTAGAATAACACTTGCACAATTATGTTTTTGTGTATTTTTAAATCTTTGTTAAGTAATCAATTTTTTGAAAATTATCATTAATTTGTATTATTATAAATATAAATTACTGAAAAATATTTAATGTATATATGTTTGAAAGTTAACAAACGATTTGTGAATAAAATTTATATAAGAAATAAAAATATGTTGTAGAACTGTGCGAAGTTCACTTGATTTGAGAATAAAATATGAACTGAAGAAAAAAAATTATTAAAAAATCTCAACGATTGATTTATAATATCACCCATGTACCATTTAAACATGACCAATTCATATATCAAAATGGACAAAATATTCAAAATGCGCTTAATTACAATTTAGAAAAAATAAACACGTTTATTTATTTTACAACATTTTATGAACTTTAAACTCTCGTAAATATGATCTTAAAGAATGAAAAAAAATATGCCCTTTAAATAAACACCAGTTGTATAAAAATAACATATAATAACTTCAATATTAAATATATTTATGTTATTATAACTACAAAAGTGTTAAAAAAATCTCATTGAACCATTACAATTATGAAACTAATCACATTTACGGTTTCAATCTTTAGTGTGGTTGATGAACATGCTATCCATTATAGTTTCTCGAACCGCAAAATCAATTGATTGAATAGCGTTACGCAGTTCACTCACAATCCCTAATCATTAATGACGTTTCTTCGTTGTCAAAGAAATACCCAGAATTCATCATCTACATGACAATATAGATCAAGGGACTTTAATTTGACGTGGATATATAATTAAACTCTATGTGCATAGTGTATTGTAGACTAAATCATTTCACAGTTTAGTTCTAACTTCCCTTTCACAAATGAATTATTTTTCCAACCTATAAGTCACAAAAAATGTGGTTAATGGACAATTAATTATTATTCATCATTTTTGATTGTCATTTATGCGCATTTCGATGGAAATTTCATCATACTCAGAGCACTAAGATAGGATATAAACTTTATGATATGCCTTGGCACTTGAAAGATGATGACATAAACATTGAAGTGTACATAGGTAAAATTAAAAATAAGCAATAATGATTTATTGAACATTTTTGATTAGACATTTTTTTAATACAACTGCACTTCAATGGCTAATCTGAATTAACATATTTTTTCTTGCACCAGACGAATTTGCAATTTTTATTTTGTTTACAATGAAGGAATATCCAATTAATCAGAAAATATTTGTTAAAAAATTTTAGCATTCTTTTCTCTCCCCGGTTCAAAACGGTTAATAAGAGTTTAAAACAGAGAATATGATTAAAAGTTATACAATAAAATAAAAATATAATCGATTAAAATATTTTTCTTATGTATTTTTAATTCAAGAGAAAGTTTTAATAAAAATTTCCTGACTTAGTGTAAAAAGTAATAGAAATTATTGTTTATTTTTGTGTTTTAAGAAGTATGGCGAATTATTAAAATTAATTCATGGCTACTTTTTCTAATAAGTTTAGTTATATGCCTTGAAAGTATTCTTCACTCCTAATTCTGTTATACTGATATTTTTTGAGAAATAATTTCATAAAAATAGATATAAAAGGGAGTTTAATTCTGATATAAATTCTTCTTCAATATTATATCATAACGTAATGAAGAAAAAGTAAATAAATATGAAACAATGTCAACTAAAAAAATTCGAACGGTTATTTTTAAACAGACATATTATGTCCTATTTATATTATAAAGTCGAGACGTAGTAACGAAACAAAAACCTCGATAACATGAACATAATTGGATAGATAATATTGCATGACATATCAAAGTTGAACTCTTCCCCCTTCTGGTTGATACACTTTTTACTCCAGATAATCCGTAGCGTTTTGTAAATCCATACGGAGATATGTATATATATATATATATATATATATGTGTTGTGTCCCAGTTAATACACCATGTTTCTGGTTGGCTGATAGAGCGCGTAGAAAAGGTAGTGGGCGCGTTCTCCATTTTATCTTTTGTTTTAATTTTTCTTTGTTATCGTTTAATGCAGGAAGTAACGTCAATGCTTAACAGCGACGACACTACGCGGGTGACTTGAAATTATTACGTTATTTAATAAAGGTTTGAATATTTTATGAGTTAATTTTGAAATAATAAATAAGTTTGTAAAACACCGATAGCATTCGTGAATTTATTTCGAATCCCTTATAAGACAATTTCGTACAAATGGATTTTCTTGTTTTCTGTTTTTCATCTTGACATTGTTCACTCTATTGAATATATTATAATAAATCATTAAATGTGTTGAGTTATGCGAATATAAATCCACTCAAACATTTATATATATATATATATTATACCGAATAATATTTAGTTTAACATTTAAATATTTGCATAAATAGCTGCTACTACCAATCAAATATGCATCATTTCACTACTTATAACATTTCAGAAGTTCATGTTACAGAGAAGCTACAAGATCAAAGAGAATTTACTCTGAAATTAATATTTAGTTTTAAGAACAGTAATAGAGACTATTATTTTTTAAAAAAAGAACTATGTACGATAATAAAAATGTATGAAATTTTTATGACAAATATTTTTATACATTAACTTGAAGAAAGGTAAAAATCGTACATAAATACAAATTCTAAATATTTACATTTTAATGTTTTACATGTCATGTTTTATTCCTTTAGCATAAAATAAATATGTTAATAGAAATAAATTAATAAATGTTTCAATTATGTAAGTAAAAGAATCTTTTTTAAGTAATTATTGATCATTTTTTGATTTTTGTTTATCACTCTGAAAAACGTAAAGGTAAAAAAGAATACAATTTTTTGCACTTTAGCGCTTTAAATATAATGTCATTTCCATCTAAATACGTACAGGTAAGGATCAAAAATGATCAATATTCATTTATTAAACATTTCTGATCAACTTATTCAATATCAAACAAGTTATGATGCGTTATTAGTTCAAAAAGTTATTCAAACAAATGTTAAAATATTAATATTAAATTACAAAACTAATTTGTCCTTATAATATTATACACATATATATATATATACATATATAAAAATGTTTTTATTAAAAAAGTTTATAAAAAAATTACTGCATTATTAATCCACGTCCTCATGTATTTATTTACCTTTTTAAATCACTAATATTAAAAACAATTAATAATTCATTCTTTAAACAATATTTAAATAATATACTTCAAACTTATCTTCTAACAAATAAAAATAAACCTAACAAACACTATTATGATTTCAAAAAAAATAATAATTTTTATTGAAATTATACTATGTGCATAAATGTAGTTGGTAATTACAGTACATTTTAAGAAAATAAAAAAATCTAATTGATTTAAATAAAACAGATGCATAGAGAAGAAATTTATATATATATACATACAAACGATCCAGCACAGACACATATTTAATTATAAAAAGCTTTATGGCCAGTACGTCACATTCTACAGAAATTCAAGTTACCGTAAAGCTTTTTATAATTGAATGTGTTTTACTAGTACTTGAAGCGTTTAATTTATTTTTTTTATTTTAATACGAAATAAAAAATCGGGTTTGTTGTTGATTTACATTAAATTCACTTTTTTATGTTTCGTTTTTAATACGCAATCATCCAGTTAACCTGAAATTATAGTGAATAATTTATTATAAAGTGTTGCTTAATGTGCACGTACTCCTGATATACTGATCTGAAAAATGTATGGTACACATTCGGATACGTGAAAAAAGAACTTGATTATTTACAGGAGCAAGTTATAAAGATCAAGATTTTTTTGTTTCAAAAAAAATTAGCATTCAGATTTTTCCTGCTTCCGTAAACATTTTCAGTAATTTCCGGAGAAAGATTTGAATCCGATGTACTAAATTTAGTAAGGTAAACAACGAAAGATGATAAAAAAATCTTTCCTTTACGCAAACAGAGAGATGAATATAAAATATGTTAATCAAAATTTTCGTTTTAAGTCTATTTATGGTCGAATTTTTTTTATATAAGAGTTTCATTCACGTCTTATAAGAAAAATTAATGTAGATAAATATACTAAAAATCAAAAAATATATATTACTTAAAAAATACCATTTAAATAAAATAAATCAAATATATGTCTTTGTAAAATGAAAGATTTTATTATCAGTTAACAAATAATTCGTTTCAAAAGTAAGTTAAATGATTTTTAAAGAAATTAATTAAATAAAAATTGAAATAAATTCGATTAATATAATTTGTTGTATTTAAAATTTTCAATATAAAATTCAACAATACTATTACTTAATAAATAATTTATATTTGAATTGTATATAATGAGTTTAAATGGAATCAATTAAATAAAGATTAAGAAGAAGAAAAAACTTTCTTTCATGTATTTCTTAAGAAGTAAAATAAACTTTGACGGGACGAACAATTGTTTGCATGAATACAATTTTTTTTTATTTGAAGTTTCAAGTTTTTTCATATTTTGTAGTAAATAAACAAAAAACTGAACAAGAAAAATAAAAAAAATCAATAATGACAAAGCTGCAATTAATAACGAAGTTGTTCAATTAAAAAAATAAACAAAAAAAATGGGATAACACGTTTACGGAATATAAGAAACGGGATGACGAACGACGATATCGACCCGTTTGTTCCCAGTTAAATCGGCGAAGCCGCGAAACAAACAACAGATGACTGTCGCGTTCTGCAAACATAATTGGAGCAATCACTTCTGAGTCTGCATACTATATAAAATGGAAAAGCTCTATTCACACAGAAAAACATCGAGTGCAGATGTGCAGCACACTGTCTGAGTTTGGTAATTTATTTTTTTCTTGTTAGTTAATAAAATCAGACATAAAAACTTTCTCATACTGAAATAATAACTCGTTTTATTACCTTATTTAAATATTGAATTATATCAAACATAACAGTTCAACAGTAAATTTACACCAGGCATTGGATTACTAAAACTGGAAGAGTATGGGAAAAGATTTTAACCAACAACGTATCAATAAAGACAAAGTGTTTATTGTATTCGGTTGGTGCGAAAATAATTGCGGTTTTTACGTATAGAGTAATTTCAAATAGGATGGAAAAGATTTTTGAATTTCTGTTTTGTTCCTTAAGTAAATCAATTGTTTATCTACTTCATAATTCGGAAAAAAATCACCTAATTATTAGGTTGGTGCAAAAATATCGAGTATAAAGACATATATATATATATATATTTCAGTTAAAAATTATATTTATTAATAAAAATAAAAACCCTTGGCTTGCATACATTTCTCCCAACGAGAAACATTGTTGTAGAGAATCCACTTTTCATTACATGTGACAATGCGATCAAGAAAGTGATCATTTTTGTTACGAAAAAAAGAGAAAAGCAGACTTCATATCGCCGAATTTCTTGATTTTCATTTAGTTCATACGAAACCCATTTATCTAACTTTTTTGTATTTCCAATTAGGCTCAAATCTCGAACAACTGTTGAACGTGAGTCTGCTTCAATAATGATTTTTAAATCATGATTGTCTATAGGTTAAAGACATTCACGACGCTCCTCATTATTAAGGCTTTAGCATCCATTACGAATTTTTTGGAACCAGTGTTCACTAATTGACTCTTCGCCAAAAACAAATTACATATTTCGAGCAATTTCTGTTGATTTACGACACAATTTAAACTCATACAACAAAATCTCACGTATTTGCTTTTTTTCTATGACTCATTTAAGAGGTTATATCCAACAATACTAAAGAATGAAAACAATAGACATAAATTGAAATCAAAAGTGTTACTTTCATTGTTTATAATAACATATCACATGACTACAACAAAAGATAACGGTAACTAGAAAAATCGGAGCCAAACTTAAAATGATAAAAACCGCAATTATTTTTGAACCAACCTAATTTTTATGTATGGATATGATTGTAAATATTTATATAAATTTTAGACATTAGTCGACATTATATAGTTATTTATTTTTTTACATGATAAAATATGAAAAAATGTTTCGTTTATTATACTTTTAAAATTGTATAATTCAAAATCTCCTAGCACTTATAATAAAAAATATATGAATATATTTTTATTCCAAACGTAAAAACACTCCACAATCTTTTTTTAAAAAAAATATCTACTTTTCACTTTGATACCTAATTTGCATTTCCATCATCCTCCGAGTGAAGGAATGCACAAAAAAGATTTATAGTGTTTATACTCTTAAGATACCTATGAAAATAAAGAACTGTTAAAGAATTTTATACACGAATCTTGTGGTATTCGAGGAATTTATTTTAATCGTAATATCAAAGTATAAAGGCGAAAATGGGTAAAACATATAGTTTTATGTAAAATTCACATATATAACGTTCAACGAATTATTTTCCAAACAAAATTGTTTCGAAATATTAAATACTTGTAAACTATCAAATTGAAGAAACTGATTAAAAACTATCCAATCATAAAATAGATTCAATAATAAGGGTATTATAATTTTTTCATGCGGATAGAAATTTTCCCTTCAATAAAGAATTTGAATTCGAATACATTTATGATAAACTTTAATTTAATATATATTAAAATAAATATATAATTTTAAGAAATTTTATACATGTATATATATATATAAGAATATATATTTGAGTCGATAAAATATGCAGCAGTAAACTAGAATTCCTTAAACTTTTATTGTTGACTGTAAACGCGGCTACTTTTTAAGATCGTAAAAGATTTTGATGAAATTTCATATAATATTTTAAGATAAATTAACGAAGCAAGAAGTTAAGCTGAAACTGATTACAATTTCGATTTAGTTAGTGCTCATAAATTTTAATACCGTGACTGACAGGCGTTGTTTGAATTACACAAATTGCTCTGGTAGGTGGACAGATTTGATTTGAATAAACATATTTCCGAAGTTACAATTAACTGTTTTACATGAGTAATTGAATTCTGTGATAAATTATAAACGGTTTTATTCCATTACAGCTATGGCATCGTTATTCTGTGATAATTATCGAACTTATTACATTATATATGTATAAATTATACGAAACTTTTGTTCGCAAATATGCACGTATAGGATCGATAAATTCAATATTTCGATATTTATTTAAAATTGTTATAAAGATATATATATATTCATAGCAAGACGTTTATTTTTTTGGTAATAATTTAGGTCGTTAAATATTTCAAAAGAATGTTACGGTTATTACAAACAACATATATTATTTCTGTAAATATTCTTTACTTCTCACATCGTTTTTGTTCATACGATATATTCAAATGTTATTTCTATTCTGTACTTTCAAAGCATAACAAATATATATTTTTACATACTCTTCTATTATGTGAAGAAAAGAAGTTTCTAAAAGATAAAAAATGTTCAATACAGAAAACGATAGTGAATGTTGCAGGTCAATGAACTAAAAATGGTTATAATAAATATTTGTTAGTTTTTTTAACGTTATTGGAAATAATGTTAAAAACAACAAGAAAATATAAAAATATCTCATAAAAATATTGAAAACATAACCATTTGAAAGAAAATAGATTAAATAAAACATAACATTTATACAGTACATCTAAAACAGATGGAATAAAAATGAATTTTTTTCTACAAATATTTTTTATTTATTCTCCTACAATTACTAATTTATTTCAATTATTCTAAATCACTATTATGAAATACCTGACATTTATCAAGAATTGTGGATTAATAAATATAATTACTCAATTTTCATTCGTCTAGATTTATTAATTATTCAGTAACGTCGTCTTTGATTAATTATTCAGTAACTATCATATGAAGTAGTAATATAAAAATAGTGAATAACAATTTTGTTTACATAAAAATATTTATGTTGAAAATTAAATAAACGTGGATAATTTATATAAAAATAAAAAATTAAAATAATCATATTTCATTGCCTGAACATCAAACGTGTAATTTTTTTGTACAAAAGATTTATAGTTACAACTCATTTTAGTTGTTCCTCTTCACGGAACTCTTTAGTAAAAGAGGAAGATTTATTTGCATTGAAGAGAAAACCAGAATTACAAAAGATTTATATTTACCATATTTTAAAACTACAAATAAATGTATATGATTATAATATAAGTAAACCAGTTCGAGAATTTTTGTTCGTTGTATTTTTTCAATGTTCATACAAATATTTTATTTTTATTCACAATATATATATATATAATAAATATAAAATTTATTTTTTTTAATAATGTAAAAATAAAAATGATAGTGTCAGTAAAAAAATAACTAGTGACCAAAAATGATATTAAAAATGTATACAATGTATAAATTAAATATTTATGTTTATCGGAGTATAAATACAGAACGAAAAAGAATTAATTACTTTTTCACGAATCAAATTTGTACTTCATAAAAAGTTATTTTTTCTGCAGATAAAACCGAAACCGTATTTATCTTTTAAAGCACTGAACCGTTTACTGAGACATATTTCTATTGGGGTTACATGTCACTGTCAATTTCAGTATTCTGTGCAGTAGAATGAAACAGGAGAGAATGAGATAGACGAAACAGATGGTTCTGACAGCCGTGGGCATGGAAAACTTTTGATATCTCGATGAGAATAAAGATCGAATGTTTATTTCTATTTATATTTTTTCCTCTCAATGACACTACTACGAAATAATTGATAGAAATACGAGTATCTATGTCAAATTTCGAAACTGATCAGAAAATATATTTTTTTTCAAACTTAGATACTTTTAATTGGATTTATTTTACCGACATATTTAAAATGTGTCTATCTTTTAATAAAATATACGAGTACTGTGTTTACTATTACTTCCCATAAAAATCGGTTTAAATATTAAACTCAACTGGTAAATAAATATATTTTTAAGTCTAATACTACATTTATTATGATAATTTTATAAATTTATCTTCTAAATTAATTTGACATAAGTACTGAAAAATAAGATATTAAATAAACACAGACAATAAGTTGAAAATTTAATAAATTATACAATAAATTCAAATCAGCTTTATCTCAATTTTCCAGTAAAACAGGAATTGTTTTCAATATTAAGTTGTTTCAACATCATTAGGAAAAAAAACTGAAAATAATATTCATACAGCCTAAAATCATGAGTTATTGATTAATTTATTATGAGCTCGAGTTCGAGTTAATTGAATAGTCATCATTCATTAAGAAACTTTTCTCTTGAACATTTAATGAGCTTTCATCTTAATAATATTCGAAAATGGTATACACAAAACCATAATTTTCAATTGAAACATTAATTATACGCAAAATATGTAAATATAATCTTGATTTTCTATATAAATAATGCGAATAATATAATTTTCAGTACTTTTTAATAAAAAGTTATTATACATTTATAATTTTTAAAGAAAATTTGACTTGTTTAATTATTTATGATAAATAAAATTAAGTATCCATTTATTTTCAATTGTGTTTGAGAGAAACAATTTCATTATTCGTCTTTAATGCAAATTGTACGCACACATGCTCAATTTGCAATTCTTAAGAATCTGGGTTAATAATTAATAAAATATCTTTCAAATTGTTATGAAACGTTATGGAGGCCGAATGTTATTTGTAATTTAATCATAAAATTTGTGAATTGTTATTTATAGATTAATTTGTGTCTTTTGTACTACAATATTTTTAAATATATTTTCCTATAGACTTTTTATTTTAGTGAGTATTTTTATTAATAACTATTTTTTCATGGATCTTAAATTATATATAAATATATTAAACTAATATTAATACTAAATTTTTCAATCCTAAACATTTTATAGTTGCTATCAATGATATTTTCGTATTAAAAATACATGGATTTGAAATGTTGGTAGAGAGCATAGAAGAAGAAAAACAATAAATTTGAAAAATATCTACAACAAAAAAATGATTTATTACATTTTATTTGAACTATATCAGAATTTATTACTCTTTGATTGTATGAAAGGTGTTTATTATTGTTATTAACTACATTTAAACATATATGTAATTAAAAAATACAAAACTTTTAAACATGAGTATCATAGTGATCGTCTATACTTTATCATAATTCATTTTAGTGCTGTTCTTTATAAAAAAGTTCGAAGCTTTATATATTTAAAAGATATGTTTTAAAAAAAATATTTCAATGCAGATATTATTGAATTGTTATTCCGATTAATAAATGTTAAAACAAATGGATGATAAATTCTAAATTTTATTCGATTTTTCACATTTTTCTTGAACTAGTTAGAGTACCATGTCATTTTATTACATTCACTTGAAAAAGTCACAAATTCTATGCTTACAGCCTTTTACAAGAAATGGTAATAATATAAATAAAGTTTGATTCGTAATTGAATTTACACGGCTTAACAATGTTATAATATAAAATGAAAATATGTTATTTCTCCAATAAAACACGAAAATAAAATGTTTGGTTCGAAAGGAATTTAATCTATGTTTTTCAATATTCCTAGTGAAATGTATAATATAATTCAGAGTCAAATGTTGTTCAAAAAATATACAGTAATCACTTTTTTAATATTTTAAACGAAATATGAATAGATTAAGTGTAAACGTGTTGAATAAACACTACTGATCAAAGTAATTAAAATGAGCTTAATTGCTGTAATAATGGGATTACTTTAAATTTTTTTTTCTTATTAAACAGTATGTTAACTTCCCAAATTTATTATAACTCTGCTAGTAAACAACCCCTCTTGGTAAATACACATTAAGCACACCCAACGGTCGACGCAATAACCATGAATCATAACATTAGTGGTCAGAGACTGGTCTTAAACACTTGCGCTCACTTACGCCACGAAGGTCGTTGATATAAATCCCGTAGTGGAATGAATATACGATCCTGTCGTCATATTATATCATGAATCATTTATCTATGTTATCATGTTTAGTGATTAATAAATTTTAAGTGTCGACAAACAATTAATTAGAAACTAATACATCACGAGTCAAGAAAGTCACTTTAAATTTATAGCACTACAGTTTATATTTTTTACATATCCTCTTACACATGCCGGAAATATGATCTTTGGAAAATAATTAAGTATTATTTTATAAATTAAAAAAAATATTTAAATAATTCTAGACATGAATTTACTACTTGCTAACGATTATCATATTTAAAAATGTAAGTTGAATAAAACGTATAAATTAAACCGGAGGATGAAAAATATTCCGGTTTAAAATCACATTTATTGATTTCCAGTAAATTGAATGCGAATTTCATTGTGATATTACAACTACCACTTATACACAGGAAAAATACAAAAAAGTCCTCGAAATTCATTTCAACTTGTTTACACAGAAAACACATCAACGAAACGGTAAAGAAACTACAATAATTCATACAAACTGATTTATTAAATTTTGTTTTTGTTCCGTCCGCTTTTCGTAAAATACTTAAAAGTCTCTTTATTTACATGAAACGAATATATAAGGTACTTTATTAATTTCTCTCATAAAACATTCAACAAAATAACAACGCTTGCAAAATGAACAGCTAAACATTGAATTAAATGTCGTTTATCAAATTGATTTTCTCGAAATGTTCACAATAATAAACGTTCTCGTGTGTTTACCCGAAAAGACTATTCCGATCATAATTGCTGACTAAGACGAGAACTCTCATTATATTCTTATCGATTAATTATGTTTATTACATTATTAACACTTTGTAATCATGGCGTGTACGAACGTTTAGGAACGGGTTAATGTTACACAGAACAAGTATTAACTTTAATAAAGAGTTTGATGAAATTTCGATAGAAGAGAAAGACGAGAATTCGTTTTCGGCTGTTTGAAAATCATTATCTATTTTTAGTTTATAAAATGATTAAATTTGTGATAATCAAACATATTTGTGTTTTGAAAAGCTCTTCGCAAAAATAATTTTCATTTTTCTTTCAACAGGATTCAATTTGAAAATCACCCGTGTTCTTTTTATATATATATATACATATAAGTATATATATATAAATATATATGCAATAGAATAATCAGTGATAAAGAGAAGCATTCAATCGTACAAAATAGAAAATCACGGAAGAGACCTTTATCCCAGCAGTGGATTGACAGAGGCTGATGATGATATATAATAGAATATGTTGTTCTAATCTATTTTTGTATCAATCCATCTAAAATAATTATAATTCTTTTCGGTTTACATAGTAGTAATTGAAACAATTTGATACATTTACATTTTTAGATTAATTCTGAATTATTTTACATTATTCATATTTGATATTAATATTTATAGATACTAAAAACATGTGGGCACATTAAATTCTTCTAAGGTATTTTAAATTCAAGTCTTGAGAAAAAAATAACAAAATAGTTATTTCACACACAATATTACAAATAATGATCATATACATATTAATATGTGGATGTATTTGAAATTCATAATTTTCAATTCGCAAAAAAACTGTCTGATATTTCATTATTAACTCTGCAGCAATCGTTTCAAAATTCATAGACCAGCAGGGACTCTATATTTTATACATTTTTAACTCTTAACAAAGAAGAGTTTATAAAGACGATACAAATTTACAAAAGTATTTAAGAAATTATTTAGTACATTACTTACACTATCCCGTAATCCTAAAAATAAGATCCCACTCCAGAAAATATATGAAAATGTTTTATTTTAATTTAGATTTTTAAGTCGTTAAGTTTATATCCTCATTTTTTTAATACTTGAAATGTATTCTGATTCAAGGAAAATATTAACCAACTGTCTACTGATTTTCTAATAACATTTCATGATTTTAATTAAAACACACAGAGAAATATTTAATATAACATAAACTTTAAGTTAATACCTTACTTAAATATTAACAATGTTTAATATATTCTATTACCTATATCTAGATTTTACCAAATTCAACAGAATCGATAATAATGAAATATTAAATTAAACTTTAAACTTTACGTTTATACCTGAATTAACTTTTTTGTAATTCAGTTAACATTTACAACAATTTACAAACGAACAACATTCAAGTTATTAATTCGGTATCTAACAAATAATTTTTATATATATATATATATATATATATATATATATATATATATATAGGTTTGTGAATTACATTTAAAACACATTTGACATTAAAACTTAGTAACAATATCGACGAAGGAATTTCTGGGAATTCAAAAGGAAACTAATATTATCATATGAACAAATGGAAAAATATAATGTTATTATATATGAATATATATATATATATATATATATGTGTGTGTGTGTGTGTGTGTGTGTGTGAGGGTGTATTTTTAATACAAAATGAATATGAGAAAGAGTTGGAATTGAACAAATTAAACTAATCTTTAAAGCTCATACGAATATATATATATATATATATATACATATATATATATACATATTTGTGAATCTCATATCAACATATCCATACGTACTACATTCACACACACATACACATTCTCACATATATATATATATATATATACATATGCGGCTTGTGCAAAATTCAATTCTCGTTTGTAACGTCGAAATCATCGTCCCAAATTTAAACGATTTTATTGAATGAATCTCGCAGCTTTCTCATTTCTACAAAGAGAAAACAGTCCAATAATATAATATGTGATACTGGCGAAATTCTCATTTGGTCGACTGGAAGGACGATTTCCACGGCCGAACCGAACCCTTGACACTCGGCAATTTGTTCGTACGCACTGTTTCGAAATCCCGCTGCCACGCATCGATGACGAGTACAGGATCAACAGGGCATATGGTTTGTAATGATAAAAGCTTTACTGTGCAAGCTAAGTAAATGAGAAATTCGTGATGGAGGGACATCGTGACGAACTACAGAACTTCGCAAAACGGTAAACAAATCTATATAGAAAACGTTCGTAATAGATTGAAGCTTTCAAAATATATTACGTCTAATTTCAATAAATACACTGAATGTATTCCACTCGGGTACCGGTATTGTTTTGCTAGTTTTAAACAATCGAAAGTAATGAAAGTCTATTTTCGTTCAAAGGTAATTTGTGATTCTTTTTTACAATTACAAACTTTTGTCAAACATTTAATAAAAACGACATAATTACATTAATAGAACAAACTCCTTTTAAATAAATATCATCAAAAGTTTTCTCTTTACTATAAATGTTTAATAGAATTTAATTATATAGAAAAGTTTTGACATTTTCCGTACGAAATTTAGCTTAATGTATTTAGAATATATTTACACAAAAGATTGTGAATATTAAGAACTCTCTTAAACTTTGTTTAAAAGGATTTAAAACTGTCTCATATTTATTAAATAATCTTTAAATACTCTTTTCATATTAACATTCACAATTCACAAATATTTGAATTGTAAAGTTACAATATGGTTAATTACACTTTTTAAAAATTGAATAAACTCCAATAATTGTTTATTAAATTTTGATTTATACTTCATCAAATGAAGACGAATATAATTTTTAAGAATAGAAACGCTATCAAAATATGCATAAACAATAATCAATTATGAAACATTGTAATTAAAATATTTCTATAATGTTTGTGCGGAAAAAAATCATTCGTAAAAATTGAAATAATATTTTTTAATAATCAAATTTTAAACAAATAATTCTACTAATTTCTGTTTTAAATTTTAAAAAATATAAATATTGAATAATAACAGTATAAAAGTTACCAAATACACATTATACAACCAAATTAATTACTAGTTTTATATGAAATTGAAGTAATTTTAATGTACTAAAAAAATGATTAAAATAAAAATAATCCACTGACAAATAATAAATAAATATTAATATGTTGTAACGTTCTAAATGTCAACTTTTTAAAAATACATTTTACTCGGTCAAAATTTAGTATAAACTCTATATAAATTAGTTTCTTTGAAAAGTATGAAAATATTAAAAGAATTAATCCATTCGGTGCATGCTACTACTGACGTGAAATGACTATTCAGCACGAAATAATATATTATTCTTGTTAATAAATATAAAAATAAATAATGAATCCAAATTTATTCAGAGTAATTGATAAAATATTTTCAGTCTTAAAAACAAAGACAGTAACTTAAATATTTACGAATACAATATAAATATATTGAACCCTTGTTATCATTCACGAAGCACCGATTAGGTGAAACAAGTTTTATTTTTAGAACATAATATAATGTCTTCTTTTTTTATTTTTAATATAAATGTTATTTTCAAACATTTAACTTTAAATAATGTCCTTATTTGTATATTAATTGTTAGAAAACAAAGTTCTGTTGAAAAGAATGTTTTAAAGATTGAAAATGACAATATATTTTTGATTACACTTCAATATAGGAAGACTTGTGAAATATGCAAAAATTAAATAAAGATTTAACGTCGTCTATAATTAAATATAGCCTTCTGCATTAAACAATAATAAATTTCGAGGAATCTAAATAAATAAATTCAATTTTATGAAAATTTTCAGTGATGTTGACAAATAATAATTTTAATTATACATTCTAAGTAGTCTGGTTTTTATAATACACACACATTTTCAGAAAAAAAAAATGTAAAAATGATTTTTTTAAAACACAGCCGACGACAGTGAAAAGTAACGAAGTGAAAGGACGATTCCACGAACGATAAGAAAACAGACGATTCAAAATATCCGCTCTCGGTGGTAAGTTTTAATTTAATTTTTTCGCCGCTTGTTCAATCAGGCGTACACTTTCACGGCCCGAGTACGAAACGGAAACTTACTGGTTTCCGCGTTCAAATTGCTCCGCTATAAATTCACTTTATTGAAAAGTTGATTCAGCGACTTCAACGAATTATTTGATGTAGTTTCATTACACACTCGATCAGATTACATTAAATGAAATATAATCATATGAATGTGTTAAAATTCTAAGCGGATTCTTTTCATATGTGCTCTCTCATACGAACGGTTCGAAATTTCAGAGCGATCTCTAGAATGGAATTATCTAGAGAAAATTGAAATCACCGTCGATTGTGTGTTTTTATTGAAGACATAATACTTAGATCGATACTTTATATATATAGTACAAAAAACGAGATTATGTATAGCAGAAAAAACTACAAACTTTAAATTAAAAAAAAGTTTTTATTCGAGAAAACAGAAACGAATTAATAATTTCTAGAATTTAGCACTATCGGAGTAATTAATTATTAAGAATCAATAGAAAGTTGAATTTTTCAAGTTTATCAAAATGTTCTCCAATAGAGAAGAAATGAATAATAAATAGTAATGACATGAAAAATTCTTACTTAGAAGTATTAGAAGAAAGAGATAAATAACAAAGAATTATAAACTTCATTATTTCTGCCTAATTAAAATTTAAACTCGTTGCATTTTCTATTGTATATTAAATTGTTTTTCAATATAATTTTTTATATATTATACTACAGCTTCAAGATATTAAAATAACAATCTAATCAATAAAAGAAAACAGTTTTCAAAAAAAATATCAAATTTTTTTCGTATTGTTTAAATGTAGAAGCGAAAAAATGTATTTTTCTGATTTGTATCGAGTATAATAATTTATTGGGTGACAGAAGTATAAAATTGTGCAATCTTGTGTGTAAACTGACATAAACAAGATTTAAAAATTATTGCTATAATTAATTTAAGCTATAATTTCATTAACTTTGAGACATTGTTTCATTTCAACAATGACTATTTGACATTTTTCGCAATATAAACATTTTACTAAAAATATAAAAATCTATATACACTCATACATACATACATACATATATATATATATATATACATTTCTTGCACACACATACACACACACACACACATATATATATATATATATATATATATATATATATATATATATATATATATAAATGAGAGTTTATGATAACAAATTTCAAATTATTTTCTAATTTTAATAAAATACTGGCAATAAACAATTACTGAAACATTTATTTATTGTAAAATTGTACTCATTAATTTTATTCATGAAAAAAGAGGTGAGGAAGTTGCCAAACTCATTTAGTAATTTGGAAAATTGTAGTGTAGAAATTGACAAACCACTATGTCAAATTTTAAAACAAACAGTTTTTTATAAATCATAAAATATTTTATAAACGTAGATTTAATCATATATTATTAAAAAAAAACCTAACGTTTTAATCATCCAAATATTATCATTATATATAAAACGAAATATTCTATTTACTGAAAGATAATTACTGGTAACGGTTTCAGTTATATTCTTCATATGGACTCTTTATGAATTCTCTCTGTAAAGAAAATCTTTAAATAGCAAAACTGGTTTATTATAAAAAAGTTTCACTACATTATGCTGAATGAATTTTAAGTTATTTAATTTTAAATTCAGATTGATACACATTGAATTTTGGTTGAAAGAAAAAATAAATCGCATTTCCGAACGTCATCTTTCATATTCCATCTACTGTGAAATTTCATATTTCCTCTATTATTTAATATTGTTTAGCTATGATTAAAGGCTCACGCAGGACGTTCAATCTATCAGCACCGAACGGAGCTCGTTACAAGAAATGCAATATGGCATGACTGTGTCGAAAGCAGGCACGAGATGGTACAGTGGAGCTGTGCAAGAACAACCTCTCCATTATCCCACCCACATTCATAGAACACGATGGCTGTCATCTTCCACGTTAATATCCATGCTCACTTGTTCGTACGTTACATTTGCAATAAAGATCTTTTCGCTTAGTGTTGGCCTTTCAAATGTTAGGGGGCGTATATAAATTACCATTTAGTAGAGATATATGGTACGAACCAAGTTTATTCGGTGATAGTATCGAACGAAACTTATTCAACAAGTATTTTTATCACACACAGCAGTTTTCTTTGAAAGAGACGAACATTAGAAAATATTCTAACCTGTGTGACTTGTAGAATATAAGAGTTTGGTAAAAATTAAAATATCCGCGAGTTTTGCACGTTCCGATAATACATTTAAGTGGAAATTTAATTTTTAATTAACATGTTTTGATGACAATCATAAAATTGAAAATAAATTCATAAAATTTAGAAGATTTAGTATGAAAAAATCTTTTGAAAAATAAATACATAATTACATAATTGTACAAAATAACAATGTTATTATAACTTTTCAAAAAAATACCTGCTATAATTTCATTTTTCTTAAATAAACAATTTATGTTCTTACATATTGATTTATACAATATTATGTGAAAACATATATTATTATTTTAATACTGTTAATAGCTTAATAAATTCTTAATTCACTCATACAGATATATTAACATGTCAAACACTAACATTGTTTTACAAACAGTAAATATTATCCATATTAATTGTTATTTAAATAGCAAAGTTAATATATTCGAAATGTAAAGAAAAAAAATCTAATAAAGTAATGTGTAAAATAAATTCTTTAGAACTTTATCAGATATTTAAAAAAATATCCATGGATAAATATAATACGTGCTAAGTAATTGAGTCACAATGAAATTCTACTATTCTAAGATCTTTAACAAAACATTAGTAATATTAACAATGTAAAATGACAACAAAGAAAAAGATGACAAACCGAGATACGTTAAAAAATAAGTAAAAATAAAATAATAATATATATATATATATATATATATATATATATATATATATATATAATATTGATAAAAGAAATGTGCTGAAATCAATAATGTAAAAATTGTCATAAAATATCCAAAAATAGTTTTCTTGTATAAGGAATTTAATATATAAGAAGATAAGGGATAAACTTGACGCAGTGACAATATCACTAGTCCCCTTTAGAGATTTTCGTTCACGTTAAAAAGGCCGCTTATCTTAAAATAAAGATTTTCTGACTTTTTATTCAAATATATTCCTTATATATACATATATATATACATACATATATATATATATGTATGTATATATATATATATATATATATATATCAATGTATTCATCGTTGTTCAAATTTATATCAATATATATATATAAATATTATAAAAATTTAATACATTATTATTACACTCAATGTTCATAAATACATCTAAAATTCTATATGAATTTGTGTTACTAAAACTCGTTTCAATTATAAAAAAATAAAAATGAAATAAAATAAACTAATAAGTAAACCGAATCTGTAAAATAAGTAAACTAAAATATATAATCTATAAGATTCTTTATTTAAAGCAGAAATCGGACAACCGTTTTGAGAATTTTAAATAAAATTATAATTTTATTCGTGTGAAAATTTAATTTTTAAATAAACACATAACTTATTTATATCATTGTTTGGATTATTTCGTTATATATTTTGATATCACGTTTTCATTTTGTTTTTCTTTTCAGCATGGCAATTATTTTTTAATGAAATATACTTTTTGTTAAAACACTTAAAGTATACATTAATATATTTTTTCAGAATGAAATTGTGTATATATTATTTATTAAAAAATATGTAATGGAATGATTTAAACGATGTACATATTTATAGAAAATATAAACAATATAAAATACATAACTCATCGAGAAACCTCCATCCATATTTCTCATTTTGGCAAAGCTGACGATTGTAATTAAAATTTAAGTAAGATTGTTTGACTAAATGTTTAATTCTTTTGTAACCGAAATTTCTCTATTTTCATGAAATGAGCCCAAAAAGCAGCTAAAGTTTCTCTTTTAATTAAAGCTCAGAGACAATCATACTTGTCCGACATAGCTTGAGTTCCCTTAGTACAGATTTATACAGTTTAACTAGTTGAAATCTTATTATTCTTCCGAAATTTACTTATAAAATGAACATGTTTTTGTGATGTAGTCATTCTTGTGACGGATCTCACAAAACGTCACATTTTTGTTATTTACCTAAACGAACATTTAAAACAAATATTGTTGTTTCTTTATTAAAAACATTTAATGCTTTTCGTGTTCGTTCTCCTATACTTATTTAATAATTACATATTATTAAAAATATAAGAATTTTGATTAGTAAATAAAAAAATCGACATATAATGTATATCATACAAATTAAAGAATTGTCTTGAATGCAAACATACTGATATTAAATAAAATTAATTACTCTTTAATCGTTTACTGTACGAGTTTTGATATTTTTTTTAAATATCATCATTTGCGATATTGCGAGTGGTTGTTGATTCCGTTGTTCGTGATTTAAAAATGTACTGGCAACCAAGGTCACTAGTATCTATTTTGATGGTGAAAAAATGCTTAATTTGTGAAAGAAGCCATAAAAATCATTTTGACAACAATATACATGTTTATAGAACGTAAAAAGAACTTTACTGAGAATAAAAATCACAGAATAAGAATGAAGAAACGAAAACTAGTGAAAAGAATAAAAAAAAAACAATATAGATAAAAACTTATTAATAAACAAATAACAATTATCTTCAAATTTTAATTAAATTTATTTTTAAATTAAATTTAATTTAATTAAATGAAATTAAAAAAAAACTAAATACAGAATTTTGCATTTTTTACAAACCAACTGTAGTGAATAAATTATTTCAGAAGAACAATTAAAAAGTTAGTCAACAAACGGCATCACAATATGAAAAATTACAGAGTTTTTTATTGTACAGTAGTTAAAATAATAAGTTTTCATACAAAAAAATAGTATTGTTTTATAAAATGTTTTCATTCAATCTTATATATATATATATATATATATATATATATATATATCCGCTTTTAATAAACAAAATGTTTGAGAAAACGCTTTGTTAGAGAAAAATAAAATACATTTTATTATTGTTCACAAAGAAATGTAAAATCATATACTACATTGAATTTTATAAGTTAAATAAAAGAGCGAAAATGATACAAAAGGAAAATTATAAACACAGTTAACTGGAACTGAAATCTGAAAAAGTAAACGATATAATTTTAATGCTATTAGTGTAATCGTTGTAGAGAATTTCAATTTGTGAAAAGGAAAGAATACGTAAACGAAATTTTTAACAACTAGTGCATTTTGTTCATTAAATGAATATGCTGACCATTGACTAAACATTATTATCAAATTAACTGATTTTTTAAGATTAATTTAAAAATTTACATATAAAAAGGTAAATTGTATTTAATGTTTCAAATCATTATTTATTTAAGAACAATAAATTCAATTAAAATATCATGTTTGGGGTACAATGGCTAAATTCACTTTCACATATGAATTTTTTACTCATCGTACAAAATATAAAAAAAAATCCGATTGAAATTTTCAATCATTAATATTGTTAATTTTTACTTTCCATACTTTGATAGAGACACTATCATCCTCAGAATGTTAAGATATAGAAAAAGATGATTTTCCTGTAAATATTTTTCTGTTCCTTAGTTCTCTAAAAATGTTGGCATCACGATAAAAATAACAACTAAAAATAATTAAAATTTAATTAGCATAGACTTTGTCAGATTTTTTCTGATTTGTGAATCGAGTGAAAAATTCATTTATAAAAATAAACTCATAACATAGAGAAATATTCATATTATTTTAAAAAAATTACAATTTTATTCTGTCAATTGTATAACAAATATAGTTCCTTTTTTATTTATCTAACTTTTGTATTATTATCAGTTAAAAAAAATACATTAAATTTATTCGAATTGTATACTTTCATTTCATACAGTTATATGAATATAAAGTTTTATTTTATAAGAATAGTTAAAGAAGAATAAAAAATAAAATATAATAATTAAGAAGATTATAAAATATTTTAGTAATAACTATAAGTAATCCAGTGGTACACAGATCTATATATAGCAATATACCATTACCTAATTAAAACAGCATGAATATTAATTTTATTTACTGTTCTTTAGGCAAAGTTGTCAAGGTCTCAATGTTCTTAGGTTTGATATATAGTCGAGATAATAAACAAATGTCCTTAATAATAATGCTAATTTAACAGGTATTCGAATTTTGATTTTTAAAATCAGAAATTTTATATTTTTCGCATAGAAAAATATAAAAATGTTCAAATTCTGAATTTACCGATAAAAGGATACAACCTACAGTTGCTTTTAGTCTACCCTTTCTGTTATCAGTTATGAAACACCAAATTATGTTTGGACTCATTTGAAAGTACTCTTTACATCAAGATGCAGATCAAAGATTTCGCATCCGAATCTTAATTACGGGACTTGTCAAATAACTACATTGTCTGACCTACACAGCTATATGATGATACCCACGTTTGTATCTCATTTATAAATAGTTTACAAACAAACGTTTTTTTAAAAAAATCGTAAATAGATTACAAAATTACTTTCCATGCTTTCATTAAAAAAAATATTCTGTAAAAATAACTTGTATGAAAAAATTTACAAATCAATGTACCGAAAACTAAAATCACAAAAATATGTTTGTGGAAAATTCTTTATATCTTTTAAGTAAAAAGGATGACGAGATGTCATTCTCTCTAATAATAGATATATTACATAAAGATAAAAAATATATTATTTCATTAACGTTCTCAGAACATATCTTTTTTTCACTATAAATACTAATCACAATTTATATATGGTTTTAATTCACGTATTATATTTTTGGAACCAATTTCTTTATAAATTGAATTAGTTATATTATAATTTAAATGTTATAAAAAGTACGAACTTAGAATCATAACTGAAATTAAATATTAATGTTTATATATATTTTTGGTAAAAATTTAATGATTTGCATGGGTGTCCATATGAATATATTTTTTACGTTTTATTATTATTATTATTATTATAATATATATATATATATATATATATATATATATATATATATATATATATATTATAATAAATACATAAAAAAATCTATGAAAGTGAATGGTTTACAATAGCTGACTTATATCGTTTATCTTCCAACAAGATACTTAAAAAGAACATCTACAACTGTAATTATGAGTTGAATAGAAATCATAGCGGCGATTCACAAAAGAGATTATTTCTTACCACAAATAATGTCTACAGACCCGGCTTAGCTTTGGTCTCTCATTAAATATTCATACTGGAATAGCATTGTAGCTTCTGAACTGTCTACACCTTAAACAAAACAATACAATGGCAATGAACGGGATGCGACGATAGACACCAGAGCCTCTGAAATGCTTCCAACTGTAGCATTTCACCCACACGCCCTTTTCAACGAACCAACGCCATATATACTTTACTGTGGGCGCAATCGTGGTGATCTTGTATGAAAATGTTACTAAATATAAGGGGTTTGTTTAATGGCAACATTTACGAAACCACTTTCGGCAAATGAGGCTTTATTTTAAAGGTTCTTTAAATACGTCTTATATATTTAATGACAATGCTTTATATTAAGTATGTCTAATATATTTAGTTTCATAGATACTCATATATGTGTATGTATGTATATATATATATATATATATATATATATATATATATATATATATATGTATATATATATATATATATATATATGCGTGTGTGTACATGTGTGCTTGTGAGCTTGATATATAATTGAATAGTTTTTGTACAAATTCAAAGATGAATCGAATAATGGAAATCTCAAATCATATAAAAATAATTTACAAGAAATAGAATTCACCAAATTTTGAAAAGTACATAATTTTTCATATTAAAAATACATAAATAAGTAAATACGATCATCTTATAATGAAAATCGATATTTGTGTTAGTGTTTTTTCAAATCATCTCTTCAATTATTATATTTTAAAAAATCAAGAGGCTTCGCTCACCGACCCCCGGAGGGCTCAACCACCGATCTCTTATAGTATAAACATTTAACAGATAATGTAATTAAAAATTGACCGGTTACTGATTTGTTTTATAAATACATTTAAATTTGTCTCACAATCCGTATTTCTATATGTTTTTTAAATGAATTTGTTATTAAACAACAATAAATAGAAAATACTCTTAAATAAGTAATTGTACTATAATACCTAATTTCATTTTATTTTAACTAATGAAACATTAAATAATATATCATCATAATTAGTTTTTTAATTACGATCATTTCAATTATACATACATACATATATATATATACATATATATATATATATATATATATATATATATAGAGAGAGAGAGAGAGAGAGAGAGAAAGATAGAGAGAGATCTAATTATTTATATATAAATTTAAAAATACTATTAATGCATTTAAAGAATTATAAAAAATAGTTTTTATTAAAATATCTTTTTTTAGAAAATGAATCGAATCTTGATTGATGACAGTTAATATTAACACAGAATTAATAATTGACTGATTGAATCTATGAATGAAAATACAATTCGTAATAAATGAAATCTTTCATAATTTATTACAATATACGATGTAAAATATATTTATATGCATATTATTTTCAAATTGGAACGATCGAATTCAGGTTAGTACACTCATTTAGGTCGTTTATCAGAAAATGTATACGTGTTTGGTATTGTTTCCATGTAACTAGTGAATTATCTGAAATAGTGAAACAGGGTAAATTGGATTTACAGTGTAATTAAAAACGATATATTCTATCTAATAGATTTATACATTGAGATTAGCCAGTCATGATACAAATATTACTCTACATGGAATATCAACTGCAGCTGATTATATAATTATAATTTTATTCGTTTTTTGCATAATAGACAATAATGGTTTGTTTAAATAATGAACTGATAAATACTGAAACAAATAATATACATTTGTTGGTCACTGATAAAATTTTATAGATTTTTCTGGTTTTTTACTTATATGAAATTGATTCAAGTTTAAATTGTAAAACAAACAAAAACTATTCTTAAATTTGAATATATATATATATATATATATTATATATATATATTATATATATATATATATTATATATATATATATATATATATATATATATATTATATATATATATATATATATATATATATATTAAAAAAGAATTTAAACAAACAGACGGTAATTATCAAATGATAATGCATTTATCATAACAGCGTATCGTTATATATATATATATATATATATATATATATATATATATATATGTATATATATATATATATATATATATATATATATATATATTAAAAATTAAACTTAGACAAATAAACAATAATTATTAAATGATAATGCATTTACCGTAACAGCGCTTCGTTTTTTCAAGAATAAGTTTTCTGGCATGAAGTGGGCATACGAGAATATTTTAAAAGAATTATAAAACACTATCAAAACAAACACGACTGAAACGTAAATATCCACATATTTTATACAGCAATGGAAACCTACCTTTGTTGTGTCAACATCCGCAACACATAAATTCAAAACATTTTTTATGCTTTTAACACACGTTCGTTGTATAAAAAAGAACACTATTCAACATAAAAGGACTAAATAAGATGTCTACGTTGTCTAAATTATGTATGAACGAACACTTTCACTGCAGATGTGTTATATAATTTTCGTATACAAGCGACTCGTTTTGATACGTTTTACATATTCGTATTATGTAATTGTTTTGAAACTGTTCTTTTATTTCGAATTAAAATCGGTTTTAAATCTAATAACAGCAGTTCCTTAACTTTTTTTCTAGATATTATATATGAATATACATATACATAAATATATTTTTAAAGAAAGATTATTTTTTTAATAATTATGTCCTCATATTTTATATTTTTTTTTTTTTAAATGTATGTCTAAATATGATATCGATGATGTAGTTTAAATAAATAATTTCCACTTTACATATCAGAAATATCAAATAAAAATAATTTAACTACCTATGAAATTTGAAATTTCATGTTTAGGACAATAAAGTAATTGAATAACTGAAAAAGATGAATAATTAATTATTGAACATTTTTGATCAAACATTTGTAGTTTGTAAAAAAACATTATGAAAATTATCATAACTGATAATTAGAATTTGTATTGAAAGTTATAAAGCATATATATATATATATATATATATATATATATATATATATATATATATATATATATATATATATATATATATATATATATATATATATATATATAATATACATATGTGTGTCTAGAGAGAAAAATAGAGACAGAGGAGAAAAAAGAGATAATGTTATTTTTTAAATAAAGCAACAAAAATTATCCTACAAGCTGATTTTCATTAGTGTTTTAAAAATTTACATTTTCTATTATTTAAACATTTTTTCATTAATAAATGACAAGTTAATTATTGCTACTAGACTTATATGAACATGTTTTGGATAAGTTTCTTGAATTAAAATTGAAACTCTCGGTCATCTAAAGTTTAAGGATCACAGAACTTTATGACTTTGAACCAGTTTAACTATTTTCCTTTGATGGTAGATGTCAGTCTATTTGTTACATTTATGGTATTACAAATTTAAACATTTCTGATGAAATGTTGCTTATACATACATAAATATATGTATATATATATATATATATATATATATAATTATATAAGTATTTGTATGGTACAGACATACACAAATGAAAAATATATACTTATTACATATTTAAATATTTTAAACATATAAAAAAATCAAAATATTAAAAACAAACTTTAGTATATATCAGTGTTATTTATGCTACATATTTACATGCTAAAATGCAAACGGAAAGGTTAATTTTGAAGGATAATTGTTTAATTTGGTTTTATGTCGACGTACATAACAACATATTTGAAATACATAACTGTGAATGTGTATAAAGTACAAAGGCACATATCTACCTCTCGGATTATAATGTTACCTTTGAACTACAACCAACATCACACACATATATAGATCAGAAGTAATATTAGTCGGATTATTGAAACATGTATTTTCACATTTTTTTAAGAGAAGTATTTTACATATATTATAATTTGATTAAATTCCTACGGAATGGAATGTATATGTCGTACATTACCTTTTATATAAATCGATCAATTAAAATATTCGGAAATAAAATTCTAAAAATATTTTATTTGAAATTTCATGGAAAATCCGAATATGAATTTACGATACACATTTAATGTTGTAAATAATTCATTAACAAATATCAGTAAAATATTTAAAAATTATAACAATTGATATTTTTAAAATATTTGAAAATATGAGAATTAGAGTTGAAACATTTTTGAAATATTTTCAAAAATATTTAATAGAACGTTTGCAAATAAATTGCTATTCTATAAACAAATGTTTAGAAAAGTTTTTTTCATAGGAAAAATGTTTACATTGTTCTAGGCTTAGAATTATTTTCCCTCTTTCTTATGAACCGGATAACAAGAAAAACAGTTTCTATTATTCTATCTCTGAGACACTAGCTTTAGAGATATAATAACGTATTGGAAAAAATAATCAAACGACGTAGCTTAATAAGAAAACAAATCTGTTATATATATATATATATATATATATATATACATATACATATACATATATATATATATATATATATATAATAGAAATATTTTTGAAAGAAAATTCATATAAAAATAAGATTATTAAAATTCTAAACAGAGAATTATTTCGATTGTTTTTTTTTGATTAGCTTCAAATCAAAATATAGAAAATTCATTTTTAGATGAATAAAAAGTATAAATTTGAAATAATAATACTAGAATAAAAATAACAATTAATAAAAATTAATACTTTTCCACTATAACGTTATTTTAAAAAATGAACTTTTAATTTTGAACAAACATTATTTCGATTGCATTTTGAAGCCAGAGAAATAAATAATTGATTATTCAAACAGTTCAAATCATAAGAATGTCTATAATGTATCTATTGAATTGTGAATTAATTTCACAAATGAATTAATAACACAAGCACCCCAAAAATGTTTCTATGAAAATCTTAATTAAAATAATTAATTACTGTTTATTTGAATTGTACATGCTGATGTGTACTTTAATGGTAATCAAAAATAAATAATAAGCAAATACTGAAAATTGAATAAAGAACATTTTGTGCTGTTTAAATCATTAATTCATTTATGAATCAATTTAGCTATACTATCAAACTAGAATCATTGATTAAATATTTTTATAATGTGTTTTATAAAAGGGAAAATAGAATTGAGAAAACATAAATTTAATTGAAACTGAATTCATTTTTTCGTTTAAAGACTCTATACTTTTCTGATAGTCTACTTTATTGATAGTTTTATTTTTTGTTTATTTTAATACAAAATGTAGGAATTATTACAGAAAAGGTTAGACAAACACTCACATGAGTATAAATATCATTAAGCAATAAAATATGCGATAAATGCGAATAGATTAAAAGAAGCATATATTTACCTTGCCCGCTCTACAAATAATTACTGCACACATACGTATATACATATATACTATTTAATGTACATAATTCAATATTATATTTGATTTATATTGAATATTTTAATATAACGCATACTAATTAAATACGAGGCCGTAGTAACATTAATACATATATTCAAAAAGATACGATAGGATGTAGGACCCAAAAGACGAATTTTGCGGTCTAATTTACCCGTCCGCAATGCAAATATCTTTTAATCATCAAAGATGTGTAGTATCGTGCGTGGGTGACGGGGAATTAGCTTGTTTAAACGTACAAATTTGAATGAAACATTCAGGAGACGCTACAATAATTCTATTCTGCCTACAGGACGTACATCATAGAATTATATCCTGTATAGAATATACATTCATTGCTATTTGATTAAATTTTTTATTATTCTTTTTATTACGGGTCGAATGTAATAAGGATTTAATTTATAGTTGATTATTTTATGTTTTGTTATATATATATATATATATATATACACACAATATGTATATATGTATATTGTTTCAATAATAAGAGTAATATTATAGTTTTAAAGTAAAAATGCTTTTTTAAAGAAATATAGACTGAATAGCCATTTTACTATTTGATAAAAAAATATAATGAATACTGAAGAAATTACAAAATATTGATTGTAATAGATAGAAGAGTAAATGTGCAGAGTAAGTTTGGAAAAATCGAAATGACTTCGAAAAAAATGAAATTTACTTAATGTTTCTCAGTTGGTGTATTAAAGTTTGATTAAAATACATGAATCCTTTCAAAACTAATTTATAATTAATCATTAAAAAATATTCCAGGATTTTTTTATCAAAAGTGTTTATAAATAGTTAGTAGTTTGTTCGAAAATAAAAATTGCAAAAATAGATTACTCTAATTTTTATTATTAAGGTTCTAACACGCAGAAATGCACAGAATATAATCTGTAAATGTGTAAACTTTTGAGTACTATACTTAATGTGTGCATCCAAAAAGTAATAATTATCAACAGTATGATATAAGAGAGATAATCAATACTGAAATAAAGATACATAGACCCAAAACAGAGAAGCTGAAGTTTATTGATGAAAATCTTTGCATCTTTACAATTTTTGCTGAACACAAATAAGAATTCGAAAATAAATATACTAAAATGTAAAGAACTAAATAACTAATACTGTACAAGAATAAACAAGAGAGATTAAAACATTATTTCAGAAATTAAATTATTATTATATTTAGTTTTAAGAAGGTTAGTTATAAAATAAGTTAAATATAGTCATACTGATTTTGTATAAAAGCAAAACTTGTATCACACAACTAAAAAGAGAAAATTGGAAATTATTGTGTCTTGGAACTGTTGAAAAATGTTTAAATTAATATATATAAACAGAGTGATGAATGAGGAAGTAACGAGGAAAGATAGACAATGAAGAAATTCATAAAATAATCTGAAAAAGAGATAATTTGATGGAATAGATCTTAGGCATATAAAACCTAATAAAGGCAATACTATAAACTGTTAAAAGTAATAGTAGAACTAAATAGAAGGAAGCAATCATAAAGGAAGACCAAAATTTAAATATACAAATTAAATAATATACAATGTCAAATTTCATATCTATTTAAGATAATCAGGAATAAAGGAAGAAGAGAAAATCAGAAAGGCAGATTTTTACCTAAAAGCATATATGTAAGTATATATTATGTAGTGTATATATATATATATATATATATATATATATATATATACATATATATATAATAGCCATATTTGTTCAGTTACAGAAGAATTAAGAAGTATAACTCAATTATAGAAATCTAACAAGTATATATTCCAAAAATGGCATATCATACGCTAAAATAATCACTTCTTAAGTCAAAGAATAAAATAAACGTCAGAAAGTTATTTTAATATTGAAAATTTAATCTACAATATTTTCATCCACGAGTAACTCCATGCAAGTTATAATAAAACATAGAGCAGTTTAATAATGTTTAAAAATATTACCACGAAATGTTATCAAAAAATCAAATAAAATTTAATATGAAGACTTATTTCTCCCACAACTTTAAAAATAAAGCGCTAGTACCACTTAACGTGATTAAAACAACTTTCTCTAAGGAAAACAACAATGCAACTAACAAGTTTTCAATGCAGCGACAGAACAAAACCAGTCCTGAAAGTCCTTTTGTGTTTAGAAGTTATCTTCTTCAGCAAACTAAAGAGAAAAAGTCATAACTGTGAAACTTTACAGCAGGAAGTAGAGATTAAACACACATGTCTACTACAAAACAAAACAGATATGTGACGATGTTTATGGGTGTGAAATGTCGCGAACTGTAGTCGTATTTATATATATATATATATATATATATATATATATATATATATATATATATATATATATATATATATATATGCTTATATATGTGTTTGTTCCCCTTCGTATATTCGTATATACGAAGGGGTTTCAAAAATTTCGTAGAAGCGAATAGAAAGACAATAGTTAGGGCAGTAAAATTATTTTTATTTTTCAATAAAATCTTTCTTAAGGTCGATACATTTCATTCAATATTGCTCAAGTGCCATTATGCCGATGTTAAAGTGCGATTTCTCAAGCTCTTCAAAATAGGCGTCTACTTCAGCTATTATCTCCGCATCTGTGTTAAATTTATACCTAGCAAGAATATTTTCAGTTGTGGAAAGAGATGTAAGTCGAAGGGGGCGAACTTTGGTGAATATGGGACATGAGTAACCAATTCTAAACCAAGAGAATGGACTTTAGTGGCTGTTTGTATCAATGAATGAACCGGAGCGTTGTCGTGATGAAACAGATTTTTTGCGTTGTGTTCTGCTGGGTCGTTTTTCATCAATAGCGGTTCGTAATTTGTCCAAAAGGATACAAAAATAAGTGCTGTTGATTGTATTTCTCTTTTTCAAATCATCCACTAAAAAATTCCCTGCACATCCAAAAAACTGAAACCATATCTTTGTCTGCCAATGGATCAGCTTTGAATTTTTTTGGTAGCCTATCCCTATTCTTAGTCCACTGTTTCGTTTGATATTTGGACTCTAGCATATTATGATGAATCCAAATCTAATCAGTGGTCACAAACCGACACAAAGATCCTTTTTATTGCGTGCGTCATTTTTATTTGGAATCGTGTGCGTTTTTGGTCCACAATCAGCATTGGCGGCACCCATCTCACCGAAATTTTTGACGTACCCAAATTTTCAGTTAAAATGGAATGTACTCTGTCAGTCGATATGCTCAAAACTTCTGCTATTTTGTGCATCTTCACACCCCGGTCACTCAACACACCATATCGTGCACTTTATCAACATTTTCTGTAGTAATTGACATTGAAGGTCTGCCACTGCTGAGGTCATCTTCGATGGATGTTCTGCCTCCTCTAAATTCAGCAGCCCATTTTTCCACTCTGGCATGCACTGGAGAGGAGTACTGTACACACTACGTATCTTTTCAAAAATTTGGGTGTCATTCATACCATCTAAAATTAAAAATTCAACAACCGAACAGATATTTCAATTTATATATTAGCCAAATACGTTTTATTTAGATTACTGTCTAAGCTAAACTAACAGACTTTTGCGTTCAGATTTTTACAGACAGCAAATGAAGGATGCCATTTCAAGAAAAAAATACTTTCAAGTCTTCCCAACGCCATCTATATGACACTTCTACGATTTTTTTGAAACCATCTCATATTTATTCATTCCCAACTTTATTCATATATATATATATATATATATATATATATATATATATATATATTAAAACTTAACAATAACGTTTACATCCTTTTAATAATGCAGGGTATCACTTCCTGCAAATTATAAACGTATAAAATAACATAGAGTTCATAAATGTGTACACTGGTACGTCACTCTAATATATATTTAATGTCAAAATATTTACAGTGTATCATATTTTATATCTTTATTTTTGAACTACATCATTATATATGAAATTGCTTGTCATACATGTTTTTCTTATGAAGAAAGTACTCAATTTTACATTATAAAATAAATATATGTTTATCATTTACTGATAAAATAAGACTATTTCGTATATATATATATATATATATATATATATATATATATATATATGTTTATTTTTTAGTATAAAATATTCAGTTGATGAATCGATATATTCCTCGAATTTAAAAAATATTGAAAGTCAAATGCGATACGGTTTATTTTTTCATCGAACTATTAATAATTAAATAAATACGTGATATGCTGAACTATTTTGTAGAAAACAACTGTTTTAAAGCCAAAGTGCTATACCAGACACGAATAAAAATCAATTAGGCGTGCTTTATCTGATATCCGTGTTTATGGTAACACAAAAGTTTTCAATATATAATTAGGGGAAGTGAATGAAAAGATAAATTTTAATATTACACTTATTTTTAGATATACGTTGGAAAAGAATATAAATTATTATTCTGTAATTAATAATCAGAATTAATAATTATGTTGCACATATGCACACACACACACACACATATATATATATATATATATATATATATATATATATATATATATATATATATATATATGAAAAGTAAAAAAAAACAGACAGAAAAAAAGTCTACAGAAAAATCCATAAAATTTGAACACCGGGTTGTTTTAGAGGAAATTCTATGAAAAAATCGACAAAAATATAAATATACTAGATTTCTTTCTATTTGTAGATACCTTCTTTGAAAAATTTTAAACAAAGTTGGACTGAAAATCCAATATATATATATATAGGAATGAAAATCCCATATATATATATATATATATATATATGATTTGGATATTTTAATTCTGTCCAAATAAACTGCTTTACATTTACTTTCTTTTTAAACAGTGCTTTAAATTGAAATGATTTAAAAAAGCGGATTATTGGAAATATTTGAAGAATACTTAATATCAAAGACTTTATGAAACAGCTTCCTCTCTTCAACAATCAATAAACGTACTTGTAGGTTTAGAGAGATTAACTTTTGAATTTCTGTTCTTTTTATTATATATCCTCTTATTACAAAACATATAAGAAGCATTAACTTGAATCAATACTTAATAGAAAATAGCTTTATATACAAAAATATGAAATTTACTTTTTATACGAATTTTCCTTATCAGCAAAATGGAAACAAAAAATGTGTACTTTTCTTTATTACCCTCTCATTTTTCTTTCTCTATGATACATATACTTGTCAAGTTGATTTCAAAGTAAATAAGAAGTATACACCTACATCACTAACTTTTTCATTGATGATCGTCTCGGTGACACTGAGAAAAAAAATCACATTAGATTATACACATGACAGAAGCTTACAGACGCCGCCCTAAAGTGCACTAAACTTGTCGAAAGTTCTAGTCTACGATATAACTACAGTACTTGTGTGACAGTAAGAAAATGCAGTTAGCACACTATCGCATCGAGATGGAGAGAGACAAATTTAACATTAGAACTTCGAGAATGAAAATAACTTCACGTATGATCCTACGTTGGAAAACATGTGACAGTTCTTTTCATTTTTCTTTGTTGTACGCTTTTTCACAAATAACTTTATAACACTTATACCTCAAGTTAGTTTATTCTTATAAAAATTAGTCAACACAAGTTAGTTAACGTGTAATAACATTAATTTATATTTAAAATTTATTTTCTTATAAATAGTATGAAATTCAAAAGTAATTCAATATATATATATATATATATATATTAAAATAAATTTCATTAAAAATAATACTGTAGAAGTCTACAGTAAGAATATATAAAAATAAAATGTCTGGGAATAAAAATTTTAAAATACTCCCACGTTTTGAAATACAATATTATTAAGAATGATATTAATTCCACGAGTTCCTTTAATATATAAATTGTACACACACACACATATATATATATATATATATATATATATATATAAGTACAATTTACATTAAATAAATTATTATCCTCGCAAATAATTTCATTATTTTGTACAGCGTATTTACATATTATTATAAAAACGTCTGCATTTACGTCTGTGAATTATTAAGTATCCTGAATCCAATTTAAATGTAAATACTCATTAATTACCTTTAGAAATTGATAAGATTTTTTTCTTTATTCTTGTATACAGAAATACAAGTACATATATATATATATATATATATATATATAATATATATATACATATATATATATATATATATATGTATATATATATACACATATATACATATATATACACATATATATATATATATATAAATATATATACATGTATATATATATATAATATATTTAGGAAATCTTCATATAACACGGTCGTTAGGTTCCTAAGAAATGCCGTATTATGTGAATTCGTGTTACATGAAACAAAGAACTAAAATAAAAAACAAGGTTAAATTCCAAAAATTAATGAAACATTACTTTTTTTCATGACTAAGAGAAATATGTTTTTTAAAACAATCAATAATTGATCAAAAGTATTAAATATTAATATTAAGTAATGTTTTATTCTTCATCACTGCTGAATACCATTAAACTAGGACGTTTTGTTTCTATATATCCTCCTATACGTATATAAATATCCCCATCATCTTCTGAGCTTTCTTCTGCATCGTTTTGATTTCTATGCTGTGCTTTTTTCAAAACATCTGTTATTTTCTGTTGTTCGTTTTTACTTAAGAGATCTTTTTAAAATTCTTTGTATGGAGCTAAGAATTTGTGAAGTTCTCTCTTAAATTTTGCTCTTCTTTCAGTAGTAGGATCTGTATTTAGACAATAGAATTCCAATTGTTCGGCTAAGTTTATGCGTTCATTTCACATTTATTGAAAAAAATTGTTAATAGTTACAATTACTACAATATTTTAAGTCACCAATTGAAAGTACAACTTAAATCAAACAAAAGTGATTTTGTTCCAAGACACCGTCTTAAATAAAAATTCTATTCCTATAGCAGAACGATTTTAGGTTTCAAAAATTAAAAAAAAATGACTGAGTTGTTGAAACATTTTTGTTAGAGTTTCGGTCTTGCCTCTTAAGATTTTTTTCTGCGTTAAATGAGCGTTACAAGGATTCGAATGATGAAATCATTGCGAGGGCAGCTATCCAAGAAATGTTTTTCCTTGATTGATATCAAAGCTTATTTAATGGAAGACTAAGTAAATCGAAGTAAAAACAGAGAACAATATACAAAGAAAAACAAACGAAAAATCCGTGTATAGTATAATAAAAATATTTTTTGTCTGAAAAGAATTTTTACTTCTTGACTTGTTTTTGTATACAACTTATATATGAATAATGAAAATCATCTGAACTGTGCAAATGTACATGAATATACAATAAATAAAACAATTGGGTATATGAAAAAAAATGTTTTATTTAATTGAATTCACAAATATTTCTATTTGAATGTATTTTCAATTGATGTTTACTTATACTATAAAAAGACACTATTACTCATAAATTAAAGCGAGTTGCTATTATATAAATAATTTTCAATCTAGTATATCTACCAAGAATCTATTTTCATTATAAAAACAATTTCCTTTCAACTTAGAATGAATTTCTGTGTAAATAGTAATTTAATAAAGTGTTCTAGCTACGATTTGAAAATATGGTAAAATGCAAATGTATGTTCATTATCAACTGAATTTACTGTCTCTCGTAAACTTATTTTTCTACTATTTTAATTTTTTTTTCATATAAGTATATAATTATAATTTAACAGGAACAAAGTTTTATTAAAATTATCAAATCTTACACATTTCTCAATTACATAAATAGAAACGATAAAACAGAGGTTATTTCAAATAATATAGAAATATCTAATAGTTTTATTATCAGCTCATTCTGTGTTGCGATACTTTCATAGACAAGCAGCAATTTTTTAACTAGTATAAAAACCTAATATTCATGAATTATAATTCATTTCTCTAAAACTGTATAATAATTCAATGATCATTTATAAGAATTTTCTTCTGTTTATAAATTGTATTTAAAAAAATATTAAAACAGATATTAAGTATTTCTTTCAATTATTTTTTACTAATATTCGTTAATTCGACGTTTTTTTTATAACATCAGACTTAAAAACCTAAAAATTAAATTTGTAACTTATCTTAAGGAAACTAGTTAATCAATTTTTATACAAAGTATCAGAATGAAAAATGAATAACCATACTAATATTTATTAATTTGGTAGTACATTTATAATACTCTTATATATTTTTAATGAAATAAACAAATTGCTCTTCAATTAAAACTACTTAATTTATAATTTTCACAATGATTTTTTTCATTCTCACACGAAGTACACAAAAACTGATTTAAAATATTTCATAATTAATTATTAATTATTTTTTATTGTTACTTATACGTGTTTAGATGACTATTCCATCATCCTCAAAGCTCTAAGATATAGAAACATCTTGTACTAATGTATGTGATAAATTTTTATTGTAACTTAATAGTAATTTCCATAAATAAATATTAAATTAAAAATATAAAACGAACCGTATAATCATATCATATATTTTAAACAAAAATTTATTTATAAACAAATAAATACTTAAATCATACGAAAATTTTATTTCCCAGATGAAGATGAATAATAGATAAAGAAATAATTGTATGTGAGCTTATATACGTAAAAGCATGTATGTATGCGTTTGTAGGTTTATGAATATGAAGATAAGCGAATATAAAGTAAATATAATTCTAATCCGAAATTTAATTTCATTACAAAAACAGTCGATACTATATAAACATTAAATATCGTGCAGACTCTTAACTAAATGCTAAAGAACACTCAATATAGGAAAAGCTTTCATCTAATCGGATTAAACACTTCACGAATACAGAGAATAGCTAAACTAGTAACGTGTTAACGGGAAGCTTACATGCTTTTATATTATATTAAGCTTATGCATAAAAATAAATATAATATTATATATATATATATATATATATATATATATATATGTATGTATAATTTATTTATCAAAAATAACCCTCTAAAATTAATCCACTCATACAACAGGCATTATATCAAAGAAAATTAATCTCCTATCCAGATGTAACATATAATAAATAACTCTAATAAATATTAAATTTCAAAGTTGATCAAAATGTGACAATTTCATTAAAAATAATCATACTTATTCAGTTTTTCGAACATTTGACTCGTTAGTAATCTTTAATTGGATCGGAAAAAGTTCAATTTTTTCTGAATAATCAAAAAAAAAATTTTTTTTCAATTTTTTCTGAATATTTAATGTTTAGAGTTTTGTTAAAAATGCATTTATTTGAATTAAACAAGCTAATTATAAAAAATAAATATGAATAACTTAAGTAATGTAAATGGATGTGTCAATCTGAAAAAGTATTGTCTGCTAAAGTTTTGGATTTAAATATGATTACAATTTATAGTCACAACTGAACTATATTATTTTTAAATATATAGTTATCTACTTTTAAAAGATTTCTATGCAATTTTTAAGTAATTTCTAAGTATGACTAATAATTGCTTAATTTTTAGAAAAATATTTTGCAAATACTCCAAATAGAATAATCATTTTTATACAACTTCAAATTTTGATTATTATAATCATACTTTTATTTAAAATAACCTTATGCTTATATATATATATATATATATATCTATATATATATATATATATATATATATACATACAACCATTATTATTAGTTCATTGGTAAATGGTATTTCATGATAGCATTAGCAACCATCACATAAATGGGAGAAGTTAAAGGCATAATAGTTATGGCACTAGACTTAATTGCGTGATGATAGGGATGTTGTAGACCTGAGTGACTTGACCTTAAGATTTGAACTCTCATTGGTTACCAATTTCACTATTATCTATAAACAGCCTATATTTACCACAATACGTATTGAATATAAATTACTGTAATAATTGTTTCTGTCTAGTGTACTTTTTTTTAAAAAAAATAACTTATTTTACTTTCATAAATAAATTCACTATCTATGAACCAACACGCATTTTTCTTCTTATTAAAATGTTTAATAAATAATTATCAAGCTTCAATTTGATTATCTATTAAATCTTTGATTAATATTCAATAATTAATGATTGAAAATTTTAATCAGAAGAAATATTGTGATTTGTTGATAGTTAAAATTTATTTTTAAAAATGAATGTAGCATCGGATCGACTAACTTAATTTTAATATTTTGTTATAGTTGAAAATCTATTTCATTTTTATATCCTATTTAACGAACGAATATATCTTTGAAATAATTGTTTCTTTTCTTCAACAATAAACATAATATTAAAAGAATAAATTCTAGTTTGATTATCATTAGGTTTGAGTATTTATTATTTTGTGAGCAAGTATTTCCAAATTCTAATTTTCTTATAGAAGATATTAAGATAATAAATTTATTTAAAAACTCCTCAAGAATTAATTCTCTCAATAAAACATTTCAAACATACCCTATATTAAAATAAAATGTTAAAACTCTTTTAATTAATATATCAACTTTTTTTAAATCACAAAACAATTTTTCTTGTGATAATAAGTTTTGTATATTGTATTCAATGTAAATTCAGCATCTATTTTCTTATAAAAAAATATAAATTGAAACCTAAAATTGTACAAATCTAATTGTGAAAAACTAAATATAACTAAACACCTATTAATAAATATTTGTTTATCATCTGAATATCATCTGATATGTAAATCAAAAATATATTTAAAAATATTATAAATTTTAAAACCGTTACAACACCTATATTTTTATGATTATTTTATTGGATAAATAAAAAACAACTTCATTATGTTAAAAAAATTCTACGATCAATAAAAGCTACTCTGTCTAGCAAGTGTTATTCTACGATATTATTTTTAATCTGCGTACATTTTTCAAAAGTGTGCACTAAAAAGAAATGATCCAATATACAGTTTGTTTATTATCTGCTGAACAGTGCTCGAAAGTTTACTTGTATAGGTAAACTTTTCAAATTTTATTAAACATTGTTTATTTTAAAAACTTATTTTTTGCCTTACAAACGATGATTTATTGTTAGTTTTTTTTAATGTATTCAATTACAAATTTCAATCTATATTATATTAAATAATTAATACAAAGAATAATATATATATATATATATATATATATATATATATATATATATATATATATATATATATATTACATTATTTATGTTTTTAAAAAATCAAACATTTTTGTTCAAATTATTTTTAATATTGCCAAAACAATCATTTACTTGAAAATGTTAAAAATACATTGTTTATAAATACATTGTACATTGTTTATGATTAATATTTACTACATCTGTAAAGTTTTCCTGATTTAAATACGACTATATATTTTATATTATTTTATATTTTCTCTTAGTAAAATTTTTGTTATTAATCATTAATATACTTTCTTCTGATAACGTCGTACAGTTAGTATTCTATCAGACTACATTACTGAAATATATATTAAGTTTCATTTAGTTTTGTGCACTTTGTATTTATTGTCTAGTCAATTTTTAATATTTTATTCTTACAGTAAAAAGGTACTTAGTTAATATTTAATGTTAGTGTTCGACACATGATCTTCGCTTTATTAAAATCAATAGCATCTTTTAGATAGTTTTCTGTACCGCATATAACTTGAATTTAATTATAAATCTCGATGTAAATTGCTCTTTTAGATCATCGAATTTTATCGGGTAATAGTTTCTTTTTAAAAAAATGTATTTCTTCATATTCATTTTTTATAATAAATCAGTATTATGTCATTTTCATACAATTTAGTATTCAGATTCTTAAAAAAATCCACAAAATAATTAAAGTGCTATAGAACTAAACTCACTTTCAGCAATTAATTTCTGTCACTACACAAATCAAATAAAAATTCTGATCAACAATTAATTATTAATCATTTTTGATTGTTGATTAAATGTTTTTCGATGGCTATGTCATCATCCTTAGAGAGCTAAAGCACAGACAAAATTCAAACTTACATGAGAAAATATTTCTTGAGCGCTTTGTGGGTGATGTTTCCATTAAAATTCGCACAAACAGCAATCAAAAATGATCAATAATTATTGAACATTTTTAATCAGAAAAAGTTATTTGCGAAATTGTGTAGTCCAGTTTATATTTTACTTATGTGAAGTCCTTTGTGGGCGAGAAGGTGTTTATGAAATATTTTCAGGAACAGTCTATTTTTTTCAAAAAAATAAAACTCAATCCGACATTCTTTTGAATGTTGTATATTTTACATTTATGTTCATTCCTAATCACAGTATAAATGCAATCTTCCTCTAAACAATACCAGAATGAATTTGTTTAAATAAGCATTTACCGAATATTTTTATACAACAAATTCTTTTTTCAAAAAAAATTAGAAGAAATTTCACCTTTTTTTCGATATTATAACAATACTTGTTTCTTATCATAACGTAACGTTTGATTTTCACAGATGAATTATTTTTTCAGCCTACAAACATAATTTAAAAAATAATTTCTCAGCAAAAATGTTTAATAAATCATTATTTGTGAATTTTGATTACTTATTATACACATTTTCATGACTTTTCATCATTTTTGAGCATAAGAAAATGAACATAAGAAAAATTAAAAATGATCAATAACGATTTATTGACCATTCTTGATCAGAACATTTCTTGTGGTTTCTAAGGTGAAAAAATAATTTATTTATAAACGTGAATTTATCCACTGGGTCAGAACAGTATTTTGATGAAGTTTGATTTTCATTTGTGTGGTTCTAGGAGTGCTTTATAAAATTTAATCGGAATAATTTCAAATTGGCTCTTAAATCTATATCTCTGTATCTTGGCTGTACATATAGAGGAAAGAATTAATGTTGTTTTTCATAACTTTCCAATGTTCACATCCACATGTTGTTAATCACATTTTTTTCTTTATCGTTTTGAAACACAAATAATGATATATATATATATATATATATATATATATATATATATATATATAGTTATATATATTTAATTCCAAAGAATGTTTTTATGATTTCACATTATATCTCCCCGAAGAGTTAAAAATATCTTCATATTTTGATAAAATATACATAAGCTGATGTTTTATATTCAAACTGAAAAGACATTGATCGTCTGTCTGCTGTGCGGTACACTATATAGCGTTCGGATTCTTAAATAACTACTGAAGTTCATTCCTACTGCGGTATTTTTTAATTTGATCTTGAAACTAAATCCGTCCTTCCAGCCGATATCGTTTTATAATGAAGAATCTTACACATAGTTAAGAAAACATTTCGTCTACTTTACGCCAAGTTGTGTAAACGCTTTGTATCGATCTTTATCTCTAGTGCAAAACAATGACGTGCTAGTGAACTTAACGCAAGGTCGACATCAACAAGCAGCTGTCGTTGCCATAGAAACGACGAGCGGCGTCGTACCGTGAGTTGTCACCGCTGTAGTCTGGTGCCGCGGGATGTAGCGTCTCGACGCGCGTCCTCCTCTTGTTTATTTAGATTAATGACGAAAAGGAGAAGGATTTTGTTCTTCATGTTTCACAGACACTCAACTCAATGAAGATGAATATGAGTGAGTGACGAAAATGCATCCAAACAATTAATATATGTGTTTAAGAAATGATATTCAAAAAAACTATATATATATATATATATATATATATATATATATATATATATATATATATATACGATATACGGTTGAAAACAAAGCAAAATTTAAGAAATAAAAAAAATATTATTCTACATACATGCTTTTTATCAAGATCATTTTTGTACATAATTTCCCTCAATTTCTATGTACTTAATAAAACGCTTAATGATCTTCTGGATTCCATCCTGAAGGAAACGTTTCAGTCTCTTGCGCAGCCATTGTTATATCGTATTAATGACATCCATATCAAAAAGAAAATTTTATCCTCCTAACTCTTCTTTTAATGGCCCAAAAAGTTGTAAATCAGTTAGTGTAAAATCGAGACTATTTGATAGATGGTTTAGGAGTTCAACACCTTAGGAGTTCAAAAAGATTGAATTTTTATATTAGTCGTGTGATTATTGTAATTCTCGATTGAAATTAAATATTTTAAAGCTACTAGCCTCTACTTTATATGTAATATTTTTAGTACCATTGTAGGAGAAAAACAGTAAATAATACACGAAATAAATTTATATTCGCTACAGCAAATTTGATGTAAATAAAAATTTTATTGTGGCATTTAGCTGATTTTGATAGTCTGTCGATTTTTGTCACAGTTAAAACTCTTGAAACACTTTCCCTTGATTTCTAACATGTACATGTATCTTAAAGTAGTGTTCAGAAATAGCTAAACTATTTAAAATTCAAATTCAAAAACATTTTATTGTTCATAATTTAAATATATAGCCTTGTGGGGCCGGTTTAATACTTAAAATTATGGCGGTGCCTTTACCATTGCTGGTAGTTATCCGCGATTTCTTAATTGCTAGTTATATGAAGATACTTGAAATTTTTTTATTGTCTTTAAATGTCTGTTATGTCCGGAAAACTATTTACATATATCTACATATTTAAAGCACATTTATATGCAAAAATTATATTTTAATAAATATTTTCATTCATTCTTTTATCCAAATACTTTCAGAAACAGTTCCAAAAAACACTGGAGATCTTTGAATTTTAGTTTCAGAATCATTGTTTTAATTTTTTTCGTTTACAAATATTTGTTTTGTTTTTAAAATCAAATTTAAACTTTTTATGAAACATTTTGTTATATAAAGTTATAAATTAATTTATATGTCGAAGAAAATATGCAAAAAAATACTTATATTTATATCATTTGTAATTATTCTTTCAAAATATATATTTATTTTAATTATGAATATATATTTCCTAGAAAAAACTGTTTTTCTTTACTACGTACGAAGCGATATTTTTTTAATTAATTAATTCTAGAAATAAAAGTATATATATATATATATATATATATATATATATATATATATATATATATATTTATAAATTACTATTTTTAAATGAATAAGTGGATTTTAATTTTTAACGAAGACAATCTGTTCCGCTTGTTTTTCTTTCTTTTTTACTTTGTCAATAACCTAAATCGTTTCGTTGACTTCTACAAGAAGAAGTTTTCATAAATATTTAATATTATTCCAAGTAATATATTTATACAAGAACAACATCACATGCACATTAGATGTAACGTTATAAAACAGTATAAACTTGATTCTTAAATATTGATTGAAAATAAATACAAAACTATGCTGTGCATTGTTACTTCCTAGAAGTGTATAAAGAATAAATAAGTTGCGAGTCATATAAAATATCTATAATCTAGATAATGTGTTCGGAGAAAATTTACAGTTTAAATTACGTGAGATAACGTAGACGATATAGAAAACTTGTTTCATCTTGTATCTTGTGAAACGAATTTCACTGTTTGTTCTACGAATACGTGAAACTTCCAAAAGAACGATCAAGTGAGTATTCATCCAGAACTCCGCGAGGTATGTTTTTACAACGTCTAACACCTCGTGAGTGCTGGAAGTCGTGTAACAAATTATCCCAGGCTCGATTACACAGTGGCGTAACGTGAAAGAAAAAAATCGATTTTCATGTTATCAGAAACGTTTACACTTTCTTTAATACTGAAATGTGAATCGATATTCAAATAACAGTTTATACTTATTAAGAGACGATTTAAAAAAAATATCTTAAAAATCATAATAGAATATTAAGAAATAATTGATTAAATCAAGAAATAACTGACATTTCAGGTTAGATTGTCTAAGTGAAATGATTAAAGATCATGGGTGGAAAAGAGTAGAATGAATAAAAAACTATTAAGGTTAATTTTTATGTTTCACTCATTTGTAGAGTAACCAGTGCGGGAGAAATTTAATTAAAGAATAACATTTTTTTACGAAAAAAATATACACTGAAAACTAAATAATTAAATTATAAAAAGCAAATTGGTTGAATGTTCAATTTTTCATAGAGGTGCTGCTCATGTTTGAATTCTTGTATATTAAAGTATATTTTTCGGTAAAAGGTTTTAAGAATCGTTTTAAGAGAAAATTAGTAAAAATTAAAGGCCTGTATCTTATTAAATCACCTATTCTCAGAATTGCGATATTTAACAGATGAATTCCCAATGTTTATTATTATATAAAAAAATAGTAAACCAGACACAATTACATAAAAACGTTTACAAAGGCAATTTTTATGAAAGAGTCAACTTCTCAGAATAAAATTATATCTCATTTTTAATAATAATAAAGTATAAAAATAATTAATCGTAATTAATGCATATTTTTATATATAATTTAAGAATAAAATATATTTGTTTTTAATACAAATCAGTTTATTTATGACACAGTTCGATTTGTAAAAAGTAATTACCATGGACATATAAAAAATGATGGTGGTCATTTTTGATTTATGAATTTTTTATGAACTCACGTCTTCAAATGAGAGATTCAAAATGATTTTAATTAAATAAACTTAACACTAGAATGTTAATTTAAAAGGTGGGTACTTATCTATAAAAGGATACTGGAAACAGGGCATCGTTCACGTTATGATACGAATTAAATTTTCGACGCTTAGGCTCGAACCGACGAAACTTGGAAGCGTGAACACAATTAGTTACGTTGTTGGTAATTTCAGAGATTTATTTAACTCGTTTACAGCTTAAGGTCTGCGTCACAATTACGAAAACATATGTAGACTTTATACCAGTTAACAATGTTGTACTCTTCGACTTACGATCGGATTTTTAGTGAATTATTTTCTACTTGGCGTTGACGTGAAAAATTGATACGCTTACAAACAGAACTTTTTGTTGTTCGAAAATAAATTCTGAGTGAAAATTTCATTTACGATTAATGATTAACAGTATTTTGTTCGGTTTGATAGAAAGGACGGTAATTATATTGAGAATAGAATCTTATGAAAATTATTATGTTTTTATTAATGTTTGAAATTTATATCACTATTTATATATTTTTTATATTGACATTCAATTTAGAAAAGCAGATCAATTCAATCTGAATATGCACGGAGAGTCAAGATTTTTGAAATACAAATAAAAAGTAATGTGTTATATAAAACGTGATTTGTATACATACATATATATATATATATATATATATATATATATATAATGTATATAGGCTGGAATTTTACATACTGTACAACATTCAGAACACTGATAATGGAAAAGAATTCTTTGTAAACAGATATCACTTGAAGTTTTATATCAGAACGCACGACAAAAAGGCAACATTTAGTGTCTTTATATCAGAAGTAATAACAGTAATATATTTTGTGAATACCTTCCACCGCATAATACTAAAAGACGTTTACTTTTCAGAGACAACCGCACACAGTGAAGTATGTCAAGTTGTGCTATTTCCCACATACGCCAAAATCCGTCGGTGGGCTGTTATCATCCCACCACAATATTTTCCATTCCCACTATTCATTGTCCTCGAAAACCACAATCCAAGCAACAAAGTATGTGGTAGTGCTTTGTCTGTAATCTACTTCGCCGCAGGTTGCAAACTTTCCAGTTATAATATTATTTCAGTAGTAAAATAGTAAAAAATGTTTCATAAATCTATTGAAAGTGTTAAATAATTTTAAATTTTGATGTTCAAAATCAAAAGTAATCGTAGACTGTTTATATTTTTAACTTAGCTGGGAGTTTTACTTACATTATCTTATAATACTTTACTAATCATATTAATTAACTTTCAGAGATATTTCATTTGCAAGTAAATAGTGAATTAATATGTATATATATATATATATATATATATATATGTGTGTATATATATACATATATATATATAATAAAAGGACTCGAAAGACACCATTGTATATATAAGATAAAATATTAAAAAATGTTATGAAATCAAAAAAATAGACACTTTATTATTTAAATTGGAATAAATTCGACATGCTCTTTATTCATCAGTGGATTACCAAAGAGGTAGAGAAAATAATGTTGATGAAATAAAATGTAATTTATATTTAGACAAGCTAGTAAATTTCAAATATTATGAAATGTTATAACATGTTTTCTGCAAAGTATTC